>JABUQX010090474.1:0-15000 GCA_015478945.1 Trachelipus rathkii | reverse complement strand
AACTCATTGTCCCGCCTCCTTGTAATAATAGGTAGTAGTAGTCCTTCTGATAGAAAGGAGTGGCCCTTGTGACTTCAATTTGATAGTCTGCATGGTAGAAGTTATGATGTAGTCAGAGGAGTTGTAATCAGCTTTCTCTATAGCAACACGCTCAGTTTCCATGCAGTTTTGTAGAGACCAATTTTAAATCATGTATATATAATAAATTATACATACATAACCTTTTTGAGTAATAAAATTGTAATTAGAACGATTTTATCATTTTAGAAGAGTTTTTATTTTGGAATATAGTTTTTGATGGCAATTTTTAAGAATTGCTTTCGTTGGTAGAAATACGCAGTTTTCTACTTTCTTGAATATTAATTTATAATTAAATTAATAGATGAGGTGGGGGTCGGCAATAAAAACCGTAGAAATGACGATGCAGTAACAACTATTGCAGGAAAAAAAAATATTTTTTTCTGGCAGCGACTTTAGCAAGCGTTATCGTAGATAAGGAAGCATGGAGATCATCTGACAAGAGAAAAAAGCTATACAGGTCGCCAAGTTTAAGGCTATATTTCGTCTGTTAGCAAGGCTTTTAGGGTAAATAAACTAATCGTGATTAGATAGTTTTAATTCCTTATTTTACCTCTTTCAACAATAAAACATATTAGAAAAAAAAAAGAATTATTTCCATGCATTTATTTCAGTAATTATCTAATATTCCAAATTAACTCTAAAACATTTTCTTATTCTAAAATAATAATCGTCCTAATAACAATGACATTACAATATGGTCTAGGGCCACACACATCTAAAAAGAGAAAGGGGAGCACCCTGAATATCGACTCATAAACAATGGCCAATACATATTTATTCGCATTTATATATATATAATATATAGATGCATACAAATAGGTAAATACCATTTACATTTATTATTTACTGAAAAACAATCATGAGCATTATATGTACATTTATATTTATTAGTTACAGCAGCAGCAGTAAGAGCATATATATATATATATATATATATATATATATTTATATTCTATAGATATATATATATATATGATGCTCAATAATCAATATTGTCACTTACCAATAAATGGATTATCAAGAATCTAATTAGGGTGGCAACAGCACCGGTTTTAATAATACAGAATGGGCGTCAATATTAAATATCATAAACCGTAGTGGAAAATCATCACTAATATAATGTATAAAAGTTTTAAGCACTGAGTTAATGCCTAACCTATTTAAATGAAAAGAAAATGAATATAAAATAAAATTTATAATAACAATATCACGACACACAATACAACCGCCGATCACTGAAGTCAGTTACAATTGACTTAGTTTCTAGGGCGTGAGATGGAATACGTATTAGATTGACTCGAGGTAAAGTCACGGGTGACTTGATATAAGGGTAAAGTCACGGGAGTAGTGACTTGATTTATATATATAGTATATATAGCATATAAACACAGAGTAGTATATATATATATATATATATATATATATATTATATATATATATATATATATATATATATATAAATATATATTTATGTAGTGACAAGGCCTCTTTTGTTGAGGCTAAATTTTAGAATGGATAAAAAAAAAAAGAACAAATCTAAATATTTTATTTCTTGCTGTCTATTTCGGGGCACATCTACCCATTATGTGCTTAGATCAATGAACGATATAACAAAATTACTAATAGTACCGTAGTGATACTTAAAAATTACATAAAGTTATACATAAATAAATAAACAGATGAAATTAATATTTACAAATATAAAGTAAAGTATCACTAAAAATATTCACTTCAGTATTAAAATATTTTCAGTGTGTAAATTTTCATTCAGCTTTGGAGCGTGGCCAAATATATAAGGATTCTAAAGAATGGAGGTCAGGTTCTTTAAGTCTAAAATATTAAAATTTGAATCCTTTATAGGATGATTTTCTGAAGAGAATGAGAATTGGTCGCAGAATATGGGCAAATGTTCCAAAGTTCTATATAGGAGATACCTTATGTTCACCAATGCGAATATAAAGACCATGAGTAGTCTTTCCTATGTAGGTGGTATCAAGTCACCGTAATTTAGATTGTGAAAGCAAGATCACCGATGAATCGCCAAAAGTAAGGGAAGTTTATTTTTAGCTTTAGAGAATTTTTCAACATATTTCATTTGAAAATGACCCGTCAACTTTCCGAAATTTGACGTTATAATCCTTTAATTCTGCGTTCAATTTCACACCTTTAGCTGTTACACCAGCAGAATTATTAAAATTTTAAAGAAAGTTGTTTCCTGAATATATTGTCAATTATAGCGTCTTTAGGAAGTCCAATTCATTTGAAAGATTAATATATATGTAGATGAGATCTTGTCTCTATCAAAAAATGTTTTAAATAAATTGATTTTAAAAACATGCGATACCTGAATTTGAAGAATCCTGTACTTACATCATGACAGGTTACGAAAATTTCTCACACCCAGGAAACCAACATTTAAAGGGATTGACAATAAAATTCAATTCTTTTATCCCGCATGTTTATAAAATCAATTTACTTAAAACACTTTTTGATAATTTGATAATTTTGTAAATTTTTTTTAAGTATTATTTATTTGTAATTTTGATACATTGCTCATTATGGTCTAAGCCTTGATAATGGGTTAATGTTTAATTCACACGAAACTAGTCGCTAAGAAATAATATGTCTTCAGATTTGTTTTGATATTTTAGCTATTATATATATATATATATATATATATATATATATATATATATATATATATATATATATATATATATATATATATATATATATATATATATATATGTGTGTGTGTGTGTGTGTGTGTGTGTGTGTTTGTGTGGTAGTGTGTGCGTTTGTGCGTGTGTGTGTTAGGCCTTCATCTGTTAGAGAAAGATCACGGTAGCGCTAGGTAAGGAATACTGCCTTCGATTGCGGTAGCGCTAGGGAGGCAAGGATTTGATGAGTTAATAAATTGGCTAAGCCCTTAATCAAACCATACTTAACAAAACTCATCATAACCTTGCATCCTTAGCCTATTTTAAACACAAATTTCTTTTAAGTGAAAATCACTCATAATTATGTTAAAACATATAGAAACTAAAAAAAAATTCCAATTAAATTATTTTTTTTACAAAGATACCAGTGGGACGGTATAAATGGAAAGGTCCTGCGTACTTACTCCCACCGGAAAATTACTATTTACATCATTTCCTACAAAAATAAAGTACACCAAAAAATAGCTGTTTCGAACAAATTACAAGCTTTCGGAGTAAATTTGCCTCGAATATTCAAATTTGAAAGTATAAATGTCTTAGATCAGTGGTTCATAACTTTTGCTTTCATAACTTTTATACTTTCCTTTCACCTGATGTTTTCTGTAATCTTTCACTGTCAACATTGTTATTAATCAAGTATACTGTTACCACATAACCTCTTCTAGAAGCATTTTAGGTTTATACAGCCAAATTCTCTACTCTTCTTTTATCTTTCCTCGATCTCGACCTGACCTCCGGTTTTTTTCCCCAATATATTGAATATAATCTCTCCTCGATCTCGACCTGACCTCCGGTTTTTTTCCCCAATATATTGAGTATTATCTCTCTAAAACAAAAATTCATCTCATTTTCCAAATGTATTGAGTATAATTTCTTTAGAACAAATAATTCAGTTTCATTTTTAAATATATTATGAGTATAATTTCCTTATAAACAAAATAATTTACTCTTTTTCTCAATTGGGGACTAGCCCAAATGGTCGACAGGGAAAATGATTGACAGGTCAAATAGTCGACACATCAAAAAAATGTCCCGTACAGCCCGCCGCAGGCGTTAGGTTAGGTTAGGTTAGGTTAGGTTAGGTTAGGTTAGTTAGGTTAGCGTTAGGTTAGGTTAGGTAATACGATAGTTAAAAGCTAGGTTAGGAGAGGTGTAGGTTAGGTAGTTAGGTAGTTAGTAGTTAGTTTGTTTGACTAGTTAAGTTAGTGAGTAGTTAGGTTAGGTTAGTTAGGTTAGTTTGGTTAGGTTAGTTAGGTTAGGTTAGATAGTTAAGTTAAGTTAAGGTTAAGGTTAGTACAATAAATTTCAGTCACTTTTTCGTTACTTAATAGTTAGGTTAGGTTAAATTAGGTTCAGTTAGGTTAGGTTAGATTAGGTTAAATTAGGTTGTCAGGTTAGGTTAGGTTAGTTTAGGTTAAATTAGGTTAAGTTAGGTTAGGTTAGGTTAGGTTAGGTTAGAGTTACATAGGTGTTAGTTAGTTAGTTAAGTTAGGGTTATGTTAAGTTTGTTGGATTCTTTAGAAGAAACTTTAAAATAGCCAGATTTTTTTTTTTTTTTTTTTTTTTTTTTTTTTTTTTTTTTTTTTTTTTTTTATCAAATGTCGACCATTGAGGATAATATATTTAGAACAAAATATTCACCTCTTTTTTCCAAATAATTTAGGTAATTTTTTTAGAGCAAAAAATTCAGCGTTTATGAATATACTTTCTATACAACAAAAGTATTACTCATTATGCTGAATATAATTGGAAAATGAATGAATATTTTGTTCTAAAGAAATTATATTCACAATATAAGCTACTGAATATAAAATCGAGCTGATTTATTTTATTTTTTATTACTTTGTTCTTTAATTAAGAAATTATATTCAAGTATATTTAAAAAAAAAAATAATAATATGAATATTTTTTTCTTAAATATATATTCTTTAGAACATCGTTAGAACCAAATATTCCACCACAAGTAAGTGATTCATTCTAAATTATATATATATATATATATATATAGATTATATATATATAATATATATATATAATATAATATATAATATATATATATATATAGTATATATATACTATATATATATATATATATAATTATTGAAAATAAACCCTGAGTAATAAATCTTCACAATTATCAAATATGTTTTTTTATTAAATTACAACTGATTCACTTAAATTATTGTCAAGCTTTCATGGGCATGATCGCTTCACTTCGATCATGCCCATGAAAGCTTGACAATAATTTAATGTGAATCAGTTGTAATTTAATAAAAAATATATATGATCTAATCACTTTAAAGATTTATTACCTCAAGGGTTTATTGTCACTTAATAAACTACAGAAGAGTAATTTCGATTTAATATGATCAATTTATATATATATATAATATATATATAAATAAATATATATATATATATATATATATATATATATATATATATATATATATAGTATATATATATAAACAGAAAAAAAAAAAAAAGATAATTTATATGCAACATATAAAAAAAAGGTAAGAAAAAACAAAAATCTTATTATGGCCAATCTAAGGAATGTAAAGTACAGTCCAGTAAAAATGAACCCAAAATAAATTAGAAAGTAGATTCACAGAAAGTTCGAATTGTTATGAACTTTCCAAATATGTCCAAAAGGGATTGAAAACATATTATAAATTCATACCAAGTCGGAAGTCCAAGGAATCCCAAGAGAATAATAATAATAATAATAATAATAATAATAATAATAATAATAATAATAATAATAATAATAATAATAATAATAATAATAATAATAATAATAATAATAATAATAATTATAATAATTATTATTATTATTATTATTATTATTATTATTATTATTATTATTATTATTATTATTATTATTATTATTATTATTAATTATTATTATTATTATTATTATTATTATTATTCATGATGATAACTGAAAGAGAATAAAAAAAGGTGGTAATTTTTTTAGGTTCTTCCTATAGGAGCGATAAAACGCTGCGATTCTGACGCGGAGCGAACGCCAGCTGAATAGATGAAAGTTATTAATACATAGTTCCATCTATATAAACGCTTAAATGAATTCATTGACATTCAAATGGCGTCTGTTCGACGTCGGCAGCGCCGCGTTTTAAACGTCGCGTTTTAAACGTCACGTTTTAAACGTCGCGTTTTAAGCGCTCATAAAGAAAGGGCTAATAAAAGTGAAAATAATAATGTTTGCTTGCTTTGTATTTATAGCTGTAGTTTATGCTAGGGATGTTGAGCAAAGTCCGGAGTCGGCTGGAACCGGACTATAATATAGATATATTATAATATATATATGTATATATATATATATATATATATATAATATAATATAAGTTATATATATATATTTATATATATTATATATATATATATATAATAGTATATCCCCCGCAGGGAGTATTGATTCTTATTATGGTGTTATGCTCTGTGTGGGTTGGCAAGTTTGAAAGACTTGTTTACAATCTGAAGCATGGCACTGTAATAAGAACCAATGCTAGGGTGACTTCTGCATCCCTCGCCCCCAGCCAGTAATATGTGCATTTGTTGTTCATTCGTGCATTAGCATTTGACATAATAATCTTTTTCAACCTTCATTCTTTTCCCCTAATTTTTCATAAATTTTCCATTCTTTCAATCCAACCTTCTTTATACAGTTATGCTATTTTTTTTTTTTTTTTTTTTTTTTTTTTTTGAGAATTCCCACCATAAAGTCCCTTTAATTATTTGGAGTTTGTGTCGAACTCGGTTGCCCTATCCCCTTTTCCCATCGACAGCCCTTGGCTATCCGGTGCCTCTTCTCGCAAGTCGGGTTTTCAGTCCACCACCACACTTCCTCCCGTGGATAGTGGTACCGATGAAAAAACCGGTCGATTTACGCTTCACTCTGACGGCCGCCAATTGTAGAGAACCCGAACCGAGCTAACCGGCGAGGAGGCTGTTCTCCACTATTGGTGCTATACCTCGGACTTTGTCGCGAAGGACTAAGGTGCCGTGTAGTACACGGGGGTGGGACCCCACGTAAAGTTTTGGGAGGATCTTTCCGAGCCACATCCACAGCCCACCCTACGGGGTGGGGCCCGGGTGGTTGGTGTGGGTCTCTAGACTGTGACCTGCTGTGGAGAAGAAGATTACCCTTATGAAATATACGCCTTTCCATCCCATCCTGTTATTTGGCTTTTATGTCTCATTTTGCTTATGTTATAGTGCTCATTCATGTGGTGACGAAGCCGTGGTTAATTTTTATATGGAAAAGTCATTAAAAGAAAACGATCTATCACGGTGAGCCGAACACCAACAATAATTTACCATTTGTCAGGCTTCCCTGCTACCCTACCCAGTCTCTACTACTTCAAAGACCTAGGGTACCTATTGCATGTTACCTTCCTTCTCCAAACCTGGAGGTCTTTGCAAAATTTCAACCCGATGTCGTCGACCAGCAAAACCCGAACACCCCAGGTGCCCCAACGGGCCCGGGCATCCCGTAAAGGTGCCCGCGTACAGTCGTACTCATTCGTTTACTTCATACGCTGCACCCCCTCCAAGAATGCCAGCAGACATGTCATTCCCGATGTTTTACATACTGCGATCCACTACCTCCAAAAACTCTTACTGAGTAAGAACCATTCCTCTCAGTAGGGCACTTGAAAAGCCCTAGGAGTTGAAGACCCCCAGTCTCACATGACTGAGGAATCGTAAAAGCTGCTAGCCGAAATCAAAGTTCCATTCTTGTCATCCCTTAACGTCCTCTTGCAAAAATATACCTCTTAATTTCTTACTCTGATGAAATACAGGAACACATCTAAAGGCACTATTATTAACAGAAAGACAAAGATTTAGCTGTCCATTTGGAAGAACTTCCAACAGAAAAATTTTTCCGTCACAAACATTTATAGATTCCCCCTCGCCGGGAAACTCCTGCCAAACCAAATCCCCGTTTACTGCTGACGTTTAAACACCCCTTTCCACCTACAAAGGTCAAAATAAGGTTCAAAATTACAGTGTTCGCACGTTTATTCCTCGACCCAGACGTGGCTCAAATAGTCAACGGTTTAGTCATCCCCGAAAATACTGTAGGGAAGAAAACGATATTGCCCAATCTGCGGAGGAATTATTTCACACTCCAGGTGAAAATACCCCTAACTGCAGAAACTGTAAAGGACCCCACAGTGTTTCCTCTTTCAAATGCCCGTCTTACCTGTCTGAACAGGCTTTGTAGCTATGTACCATACATAAATTGAGCAGGGCAGAAAGATGCTATACGCCAGCTCATAATGAAGAATATCAGGACAAAATCAAAAACAATCTCTACGCCACATTACAAGCTGGCCTCAAAGCCTCCACGGTTAATCCGCCAACAAGACCTATCCTAAGGAACTCCTCTCTAAATTCACGTTGAAGACTCAGCAAGTACTGCAATCAGGTCATAACCTGTACGCCCACAAGCTACCAACTTCTCAAAGAGTACAAAAGCAGCCCTTGATTCAATCTCCAAAAAGTCATCAACAAGCCTATCCTAAATATTAACTCTCAACAAGCTAGCAATGAAATTAAGCCAGCTGTGGTTAATTTTTATATGGAAAAGTCCTTAAAAGATAAAACGTACTCTAAATAAAGGTGAGCGAACACCAACAATAAATTACCATTTGTCGCTTCCCTGCCTGACCCTATTACCACGGTTCTTGTTTTCTCCTACTACTTCAAGACGCGGTACCTATTCTGTACTTATACTTCCTTCTCCTACAACCTGAGGGTCCTTATGCCAAAAAAATTCACCGATTCGTCGACCAGCAAACCCCGAACACCCCAGGTGCCCCAACGGCCCGGGCAATCCCGTAAAGGTGCCCCCCGTAACAGTCGTACTCATTCGTTTACTCTATACGCTGCACCCCTCTAGGACAGTCACAGACATTTCATTTTCCCGAGTGTATTACAAATACTGCGATCCACTGACCTCCAAAACTCTTACTGAGCACAGAACCATTCCTCTCAGTAGGGCACTTGAAAAAGCCCTAGGAGTTGAAGACCCTCCAGTCACAGTGATGAGGAATGGGTGCATTCTCGTAAAAGCCGCTAACCGAAATCAAGACAGTTCCATCTGTCATCCTTTAACGGCTCTTGCAAATAAACCGTCTATTCTACTCCTGAATGAAATAAGAAACCACATCTAAACAGCAACAATTCTATGTCCTCGTCAGAGAGACGAAGACACAGCTGTCATTTGGAAGAACTCCAACAGAAAAGATGTGTTTTAGAGCTATGTACCATACATAAATTGAGCAGAGTAGATTGCCTAAGTTACGCCTAGCTTCAAGAAAAAATATCAGACAAATTCAAAATTAATCGTACGCCACAATTACAGCTGCCCTCACGGCCTCCACGTTTATCAGCCCACAGCAACCCTTCCTATAGAACTCCTCTACGTAAAATTTCCGTTGTGAACTCAGGCAAAGTACTGCAATCAGCCTCTCCTGTACTGCCCATAACTACAACTTCTCAAAGGTACCAAAGCAAGCCCTTGATCAATCTCCCGCCAAAAAGTCAATTCAACAGCCTATCCTAAGATATTAACTCTCAACAAGCTAGCAATGAAATTAAGCTAGCTGTGGTTAATTTTTATATGGAAAAGTCCTTAAAAAAAAAACGTATTTAAACCAAAGTGAGCCGAAACACCAACAAATAAATTCCATTTTCAGCTTTCCCTGCCTGACCCTAACACGATCCCTACTACTTCAAAACGTATCTAAATCAAGGTGAGCCGAACACCAACAATAATTACATTTGTCAGATTCCCTGCCCTGGACCTACCACCGGGTTCCCCTACTATTCAAGGACCTTGCTTACCTATGCTGTATTCCTTCTCCTACACCACTAGGTCCTTTGCAAAATTTCACCGATTCGCGAACCAGCAGAACATTCCGAACACCCCCAGTCCCAACGGCCCGGCAATCCACGTAAAGGTGCCCCCGTAAACAGTCTACTATTCGTTTACTTCCATTTACGCTGCCACCCCCTCCAGGAATGTACGAGCAGACATGTCATTCCGATGTGATTACATACTGCGATCCACTACCTCCAAAACTCTAACTGAGCACAACCATTCTTCTCAGTAGGGCACTTGGAAAATAGCCTAGGAGTTGGAAGGGACCCTCCAGTCACATTGAATGAGGAATGGGTGCCATTCTCGTAAAACCGCTAACAAAGTCAAGTTCCCATATCTGTCATCCCTAATGTCTCTTGCAAATATACCTCTTAATTTCTACTTCCTGATGAAATAAGAAACACATCTAAAGCCACTATTTATTGTTATGAACAGAGACGAAGACACAGCTGTCATTTTGAAAGAACTCCAACAGAAAAGAAAAATTCCGTCACAAACACTTATAGATTTCCCCCTCTCGCCGGAAACTCCTGACAACCAAAATCCCCGTTTACTGGCTGACCTTTATAGCAATGATACTACCTATCTAAGTCAAAAAGGCGTTCACAAGTACAGTGTTCGCACGTTTATCCCTCGAACCAAGACTGCTTCAAATGTCAACGGTCTGGTCATCCCCGAAAATACTGTAGGGGACAGGAAGCCATATGCCCAATCTGCGGAGGATTATTTCACACTCCTTAATAAAATACAACATAAGTGTGGTAAAACAATAAAAAGGACCCCACAGTGTTTCCTCTTTCAAATGCCCGTCGTACCTGTTTGAAAAGGAGGTTTAGAGTTATGTACCATACATAATTGAGCAGGAGAAATTACATATGACAGCTCAATAAAGGAGATAAGATTTCTCAAAATCATCTTACGCCACAATTACAGCTGCCCTCAAGCCTCCACGTGTGTAACGCCAAACACAACCCATTTCCTAATGGAGCTCCTCTCTTGAATTCCGTTGAAACTCAGGCAAATACTGCGCAACTTGTATACCTGTACTGCCCACACTACCAACTTCTCAAGAGTACAAAAGCAGCCCTTGCATTTCAATCTCCAAAAAAGTCATCAAAGCAAGCCTATCCTAAAATATAAAGCTCACAGTTTAGGCCATGTAGTTATGACATCATTGTATAATTTTCTCATATATGGCAGGGATAGTCAAATAAGAAAACGTAGTAGGAAAAATAAAGGTTAGCGAACACCCGAAGCAACTACCATCTGTCAGCTTCCCTGCCTGACCCTACCACGGTTCAGCCTACTACTTCAACCTGGTACCCTTTGCTGTACTTCTTTCCTTTTCTACACCTGAGGTCCTTTGCAAAATTCACCTGATTCGGTCGACCAGCAAGACCCCGAACACCCCAGGTGCGCCCAAGTGGCCGGGCAATCCGTAAAGGTGCCCCCCCGTAACAGTCTCGTACTCATTCGTCTTACTTCCATACGCGCTGGAACCCCTCAGGAATGTCAGCAAGACATGTCATTCCCGATTTATTACATACGGCGATGCCACTACCTCCAAAACTGCTTACGCTGATCACAAGAACCATTCCTCTCAGTTAGGCACTTGAAAAAGCCCTAGGAGCTGAAGAACCCTCCAGTCACGGCATTGATGAGGAGATGGCGTTGCATCTTCGCGTAAAGCCGCTAAACCCGAAATCAAAGTTCCATTTCTGTCAGCTTTAACGTCTCTGCAAAATATTGACCTCTTATTTCTACCCTGTGAATAAGAAACACATCGAAAGCACTATTTATTGTTATGATCAGAGAGACGAAGAATACAGTTGTCAGTTTGGAAGAACTCCAACAGAAAAGATTTCCATCTTGTCATCCTTACGTCTTTCGGAAACATCCCTCTTATTTCTATTGTATGTGAAATAAGAAAAGCATCTAAAGGCACTATTTATGTTATGAATTCAGAGAGACGAGACACAGCTGTCACTTTTGAAAGAACTTACAACAGAAAAACAATTTACCGTCACGAAACAGTTTAGTAGATTTCCCCCCTCTCGCCGGGAAACTCCTGACAAACAAAGTCCCCGTTTACTGCTGAACCTTCAATACCCTATTTCCGATCTGACAAAGTCAAAATAGGGTTCAACAAGTAGCAGTGTTTCGCAACGTTTATCCTCGACCCAGCACGTCGGCTCAAATGTTCAGACGGTTTGAGTGCATCCCCGAAAATTTACTGTAGGGACATGGAAAGACATATGCCCATCTGCGGAGAAATTATTCACACTCCAGAGTGAAAATACCCCTAACTGCAGAAACGTAAAGGACCCCAGTGTTTCCTCTTTCAAATGCCCCCGTCTTGTACCTGTCTTGAACAGAGAGGTTTTTAGAGTAATGTACGCATTACAGTAAATTGAGAGGTAAGAGATGCTATACGCCGGCTCAATGAAAAATATTTGAAAAAAACCATCAAAAAACTCACAACGTTTACCCGCTCAAAACAATTTACAGCTGCCCTCAACGACCTACAGAACAACAACACACAAACCGTGTTAATCACGCAAACACAACCCCTATACCCATAATAAAGAACCTTGCTCTAACGTCACAATTCCGCGTTGAAAACTCCAAGCAAGTTACTGGCAATCGAGAAATATTACCTGTACTGCGCCACCACTAAACCAACCTTCTCAAAGAGATACAAAAAGCCAGCCACTTGAATTCAACATCTCCCGATCCAAAAAGTCATCACACGATTACCGCCTATCTAAATATTAAACCTCAACAAATGCAAAAAAGCAAATGATATTAAACGCTCAGCTTTCCCAATACAAAATTTCTGGAAACACACTCACCCACGTGCCCAAGCACACACCAACATGTCCACACATACTCACAAATTGGTTCCACCAACCACTTCAGTGACAACGAGGACGGTCCTCTTTGTCCCTTAAACCTCCCAACCTAATAAACCACCACTATCTACTAAAACAAAACCCCTGGTTATAGAATGTTTCAAAAACACAGCAGAGAAAAGAATAGTTCGCCCCTAAGGTTACGACACACATTATTGATTTAAAATATGAGAGGCAAACCGAATTTGTTAAACAAAAACTCACAGTAACCCCGATTGTAAATAATTGCAGCCAGAAGAACCTCCGCCACAACGTCTACTTCTGAGACAACGATACAAAGGCTTCAAGAAGACTGTACTCCAACAATCCCAGGCTAGGCGCACCATGAACCGAACTCACAAACAACACATTGGTTCTGAACGATGGTAGCGTCTAGCTAAGATCAGGTGTTGGTGGAGGTTTTCTCTTGATATGCCGACTGTACTTGATGCCTATAAAACTCTCTCCCGAGTAGGTTCCTCATTATCAGCTCTCCTCTAAGAATTCCACCTACCTTACCCCCTAGGCACAAAGAATGCGACCTTCCGCGATAAACAGCTCCCAAACATGGAGTATGTGTTGATGCTATGATCCCATTCTCTCTTCTAATGCTTCCTGCACCATGTCAAGAGAAGCGTGAATGGAAAACTGATTCAGCGTAAACGTCGCAAAATGCTCTAAGCGTTCTGGGTCTGGTTGGAGAGCATGAGGATCAGACCCAGAGGATCCCCATTTCCAAATCCAACTGCCAATTTCCCAAAATCACCCGCGATAAAGTACTGGAAAAATTGCTCCAGGAATCAGACCTGCCAATTTCATGCGGAATCCAGTATTAGAATCGATGTCAGTGAACCCCATAATTCTTTAAAGAAGACAATACCCTTCCGACACAGCCTTCCTTCCCCATTTCCGATGGAAGACAACTCTATGTCCCTCCCCACATTTCCTGAAAATGCTTGTTAAAGCAGGATTCTGATACTGGCTCTCAACTAATAAATACGAGCATTAACGAGATGCTCTCTGATCTAACAACCAAACCCACATAACAAGTTTGATTCGGTTGGAATTCAACTTAATCACGCATCTCATGGTGGGAAAGCTCTTTTACCCAAATAGCATCCTGAAAACCTCACTCCATGAAAAGATGTCATACAAGTAAACCAACTTCTCTGGTTGTATGACTACTTTCCCCCCAGTTTGTGTTCCCCCTCCTAGCCGGAACCCACGATGCTCAACCTTCCCTCTCAATCTAAACCCACCTCTCCCCCAGTCACATATAGACAATTGTCTCTAATAGACCACATTCATAATATTCATAACTCACCATGACTACCTTTCCTTCAAGATGGAATTGTGCTTCATCTGATCTAATTTCAAAGAACTTGTTCAACTAATAAACATAGTACACCAAAATGCATGTTTGCAAGAACTCAGACTATGTCATCGTGACTTCTTAACCATCTGAATACAAATCGCCGTTAACTTCTATAGAAGAAAGTGACAATGATAGGGGAGGGGCATGAATACTCATTCACAAATCTATCCCCTATTCCCCGGTCCCTCTCCAAACAAACTTCTAGCAGTAGCGGCAAGATTCACTTGTTCCATCGACATTACTATATGTATCAATCTACTTTTAGCTTCCCCGAGTAGGTGAATACTAAGGTCGAGCTTAGCAGATCCTTTTAAACAGCTCCCTGCTCCGGTTGTTATACTAGGTGCCTTCAAACCTCCGCACCCCTTATGGGGTGACTCAGTCACTTCATCTAACCAAGACTCTTATTAGATCTCCTAATCCCCGTTTTCCCGAGGGATTGCTTTGACGAGCAGGACTCCCAAGCCTATGAACGTTTACGATACAGACAACTTTCTTCTTGGAATGATATGTGCCTTTTGCTCTCATTCCCTTATGGATCATTTTCCTGGCCCTTTTAGGATTATTATCGCCGACGATCATTACCCGGAGAGATGAGCATTAAATGAGGCGTATGATTGCAGCCAAGCGACGCAATGAGCAAGAAGACAGAAACTCACAGCGTAGAGCGGTTATGATCTAGCGGAGTGGGCTCTTTTTATAGGCACAGCGTATCCCCTCTTTCTCCTTTTCAATAAAGCGAATTTCCGGACTGTTGATGATCGCCTTTGACTTCTTCGCCAGACAGAGGAAGGTATGCATCTCAAGGCAGCGAAGCTTGCTGCCCGCAAGGTCTTCCTCAGGCAGGGCGTATCGGCAGAGCCATCGTGTAGAGGTCCCAAGGAGTGCGCACAAGCCAGAACCGAGAGGAAGAGAAAACTCTACAGGCAGATCGAGCAGAGAAAGACCGCGATGACCACCTCGCAGAACATAGTATTGTATCTTAAGAGCAGCGCAGGCAGAGAAGAATTCTCAGGT
>JABUQX010090473.1:37500-65503 GCA_015478945.1 Trachelipus rathkii | reverse complement strand
TATATAGTATTATATAGTATATAGAGTAATTAATATACATGATGATTATAAGCTAAGTAAGAGAGGAGAGTAGAATTAGAATAGAGTATGATTATAAGAAATATATATTTAGTTAGTAGTACTAGTAGTAAGTATAATTAGGATGAGAGTAATTAGAGAGATAAGTACAGGAGAGAATGAATTAGTATATTATATATTACTATAAGTAAGAGCGATATAGTATGATAAGATAGGTAGGAGAGAGTATTTGAGAGATAGTAGTGAAAGTATAGTGAAGTATAGTTACTATAATGAGTATATTAAGAACAATGAGAAAAAAGATCCACGTGGATTGATGGGATGGGTAGTTATGTCTTTACTCAGAGGAAGGTTCAGAATATATATATATTAAGGAATTCTATATTTAAGTATATTTATTTATTAGTTATTTATCTATATTATAATATATATATATATCTGTTTATATATATATTATTATATAGATTATATATAATAATATATATATATATATATATATAATATAATATATATACTATATATAACATTATTATTATATATTTTAATCATATATTTAGTATTATTATATATTATTTACGTATATTATATATATATGGGTTATATGTGGTTGGGAAGAGAGATGAGAGTGTGTTTTTACTTGTGCTGCATTATTAGTTGATTTTAACATAACAGAGTTTAATGCCTATGTCATAAGTATTGGGTAACTTACCGTTGGTTACGCCTTCCCACTAGTTTTATTGATATCGACGCATTTTAGTTGAGTTGGGTTTTTTTGTTCTTTATTTATTTTTATAGATAGGTATTATTATATATTTTATAGACTATATTATATGAGTCTACTTATATTATAATATAATATTATTTATTATTTATTTATATTGGTATTGTATTATATATAGGTTAAATATTATCATTACTAGTTTGTATAATTATATTAGTATATATTGTAGCTAACTATTATTATATTGGGGGTATAGTATGGTATGTTATTTTACAGGTGAGCGTATTTTAGACACTTAGAAGAATTTTAAGTATCTATAGATCCGATTACTTAGATATTTAGAAGTTGTTCTGAAGAAGAAGTTAATATTAGATTTTTATTGAGAATTCGTTACGTCTGTCAGATAACAAATTTCGTAATGTCCATTAACGAAGGTTGAGTTTATGTGTTGTTTTTTGTTTAAGAATAAAAAGAAACTTACCAAACCTCTTTTTTTTGGAAATAAACAAAAATTTGTCACAGGAGAAAATGCAATCATTGGAATTTCATGGCTGATTGTTGAATTGAATGTGTAAAATCGCATCTGAATCTGAACTGAGTATTAGAATTTGTTGTAAACTATACTAAGTATTTAACTAAATTCCCAAAATATCAGACAATAGGTCAAAAATTGTTCCCCCTCCACCCATACGCCGACCCACAGACCTTATTATCGCACATTCCATTTTTGATAGTCCATTTTGTTGTTTGTTTTCCAGTTCTAAGAAATTTTTAAAATTTCTCTTTCAATTTTTTCATACGCGTAAAGGAGTGTAATGTGCCATATTTAGTTAGATTTAATAAGATGTTGTAGTTAATTTTATTCAAGGACCAGATTTCAATCGATATAGCCGTAATATTTGTAAAGATTTAGTAAAAGAAATGGTATATTTTATGGAAGGTGAATTATTTCATCAACAGCATCAGGTTCGCCCAAAAACCACCTGCAATAATGAACTATGGTTTTCCTCTGTTACCCAGTTACTTATTCCAAATATTTATCTATTTGTATGGCATTATATACTCGCTGGGCAAATTGTTAATCCGTGTTAATGCTTTCAGTAGATAAGTATAGCTTCAGACATTAACAACGTTTCTGAAAACCTACTGAGATAAGTACTTATTTTAAATGATAGATCTTATCTGACTTCAGCCCTCCTTAGCAATACATTCGAAGAATGATTAAAATAAAAATTAAGAAGAGTTACTCGGGACTTCATCTCACTCTCATGTCAGTCGATTAAATTTAACAATTTATACTAAGGATGACTTTAGCTCCGTCATATTCCTAACTCTTTTCCTATTTTTTTTAAAAGAACTTTTAATATTTTAGTCAAATAATTGTTATTATAGTAATATATATATATATACTATTGATAATATATACGTATATATATAAACTATATATATTATTATTATATGTTAGATATATTATGATATTAGTCTATTAAACGATTCGGTATATTTATTATATTTTATTATTATAAGTTGTAATATATATATTATAATATATATATATTAATAATAATAGTATGATATATATAGTAGGTAGTTAATTAAGTTATATACTATTATAAGATATGATATATTACTTCAATAGATAGTAGTATGGCGTATGATATTATATTTATTATGAGAGGTATATAAATAAATCTTTAAATAAAAAATTTTATATAATAATATATTTTAATTTAGTATATACTAGATGGATATATTAATAGTATAGGAACGGTTTTTGGTATTGGCCACTTGGGCCGGAAAAAATTTCTGGATATCGGCCTCCCTGTAATATATATTATCGTGATATACTATACTATGATATTATTATATATATATAATATAGCTAATAATATATATATATATATATAGGTACAGTATATATATAATAGAGATGATAAAAGCATAGTAAATATGTAAAAGATATTATAAATAGAAATAGAGGCAAGTAGTTTATATTTATATATTAATTATTATATATATTCATATATATATATTTAAAAAAGGATTTATTGGATTTCTTTAATTTTTTTTAGATCTCTGTCAATGTCAAGATGATATTAAAAATAATCTGTATAGTGTATAGCATATAATTTGATATGATATATAAGAATATCGATATATTATATTATATATTAAAGATATATAGATATAGTAGAGTTAATAAATATATAACGTAATATATAAGTAATCTACCAGTAGGAATAAGTCGTCATCACAATCTAGCAGAGTGTTTTGAGAATAAGAAAATATAGGATATAAACGACCACAGAGTCTTAATATTAAATAGTATTGGGAGTATATAGATGTATGAGATAGTAGATATAATATATAGATATAGATAGAGTGAGATATATATGTTATTAATAATATTAGGAGTATTATTAAATAAGATATAGATTAGATTAGATAGATAGAATAGATAGAAATAAATATTAATATTAATAGAAAGGCAAAAAGGAATTAGACAAAAATATAAGAACAGTAGATAATATAAATAAAATTAAAGAGATGTGCATGAGAATATAGATAGATATACTAGAATATAGACTTAAACAATGAAATATGAATACTAGTAATGTTTAATTATGAATATTATCTACTATAATATAGGATATAGGCATTATACAGATATAGAAATATTAATATAATAATATAGAAGAGTAAAGTATATAATATACTGACGTATATATAAAAAAAGTAATTATAAAAATAGATAAGATATATATAGTATATATATAAATTAATATATATTAATAATTAGAAGAGTAATATAGTTTATAATACTATATATACATATTGGGTTAAATAGATAAAAAACATCACTATGGTAAGGAATAGAGCACGTCGATATTTGTTGGCCTTAAGATTAGAAATATATATAGGTATTGATGTATAAAAAATAGTAATATCATATTAGTATTATATTACTATTTCTTTTGATATAATTTAGTATATATGAATTATTAAATAATAGATACTAATATAATACTTAGGATATAGTATAGAAATAGATAATAGAGTACGTAATATTAATAGATTATTAGTTTAGATATATATATTAGATATATAATTTATGATAGAGAGAGATATAGAAAAATATATAGAGTAAAAGTATATATAGTAATAATATGTATTATATAGGTATAATTATGAATATATTATAATAATTATATTAAATAAGTGAATTATATTTATAACTACAAAACTCTATTAAAATTAGATTCTAAATATAAATTATTATATATTATTAGTTATCAGTTAATAGTCAGATATTATTATATATATGGTATAGATTAGGTATAATAGTTGGAATCTATGTGTGGCTCTCTAATGTATGGATGATCACATAGGTATCTCTATATAGTATGGTTTATACACAAATCGATGATGAATGTTACAGATATAGAGCACTCACCGCGGTTACTGATCTAATAGCGAAGTAATGAGCGTTGAATAGGGGAGCGCCGAGTTAGGTGACAGAGAAGTAACGGGTATTAGGCTGTGAATTAGCTGAGGACTGGGATATAGGAAGTCTACAAGTGAGATCGATTATCGAGTATATGGTAGTATTGTATAAATACTGACTAATATAGACGCTATATTGCTAATCAAGAGTTACGTGAGACCATACCATTTGCTGAGGTGAGAGATAGAGTTAAATGGCTGACTTAGGTACTACCGAGTTATACTAAATAGAGAGCCGAGACATGTTGTTATAATCAAACTGACGTTTACGCTCATCGAGAGAAACTCTCACTTAACGGCAATTGTTTCAGTCGGTAGCTAAGGGGCTGTACGAGCCTACGATGAGTATATTCAGTGACAATCTGAGGAATTTGCATTGATATAAGTTCTTTATTTATTAATCAGCCAGTTAACCGTAGCTAGGATCATTATGTATATGATAAAGGGTGTTAGTTATAAGGTAAAATATAGTCACGTCGATGTTTAAATAATTAGCGTTAAGATGAGAGAGAGAGTAACGCGAATGAAATTCGGAAGTAAAGAAGTCTAATATTAAGTAAGGATGAATAGTATTAGCTTATTTTATATTTATTAAATTTAGATATTATTTTAAGATAATATACAAGACACTGGGTAGTCTGTATGAATGAATTTTAATTTGAGGTTGGCGTTTTTGGTGTTTATTCTACGGGAGTGTCCGTCGGCATATTTTATCGGAGTGTAGTCGAAAAGATAGGGGATGTATCAAAATTATTTGTTTAAACATTTACACAGAGAGATCCGTCTCTCTCTGTAAGTGATAGAATAATGTTGTATGCGGTAATTTAGATGGCAGGCGATCTTAGAATTACTATATAGTACTAGGACTTCAGCCCTAAATCGTGTTTGCTCCTGGTTATTCTTACGGACCATGAGTTATGCTTTGTTTTCTACTGCGTAAGCAACGTTCGTTTCAGGAGATACTGTGAGTAAATTATTATAATACCAATTATTGAGAATATTAATAGTTTCAATTAGTATAGTTACTACATATTATATTACTATAATTTAGTGTGTAATCTTTAGATGTATATAAGCCATTATTATTATTATGATTAATTATTTTGTCATTATCAGTTATATTATAATTATAAGAATGGGATGTTTCGATTACTATATGTATTAAATTCAGAAATATTTATAAATGAAGTTATAAAAGGTATCTTTATTTTCTAATTTTATGGATATTTGAATTTAGATTTATTTATTTTAATTATTCATTTGATTATTATTATAGTATGGAGCCTATATACTAATGTACTATAGTTTCATCTAATATAATATGCTTATTATGTATTATGTTGTATATCTATATTATATAGTTATCTTTTTTATTACATTAATTTACGTTTAGGTTATAATAAATTAACTTATTTATTATTATGTCATGTATTTATCTCACTAATTATATAGATTATGTATGCTTATATGAATTTCTCATGATTTCTTGAATTGAATAGGGTGATATATATATTTATCTAGGTGTGAACTGTTGTAGTTGATCGAGCATTTTATCTCTCGATGTATAAATCCCCCGTTATATTTATGTATTTAATGCTCTTGTGAGTGCTACTGAGTGACAAAGATTACATGTTATTAGTATTTACCAATATGTTATCAAGTATGGGATGATTCGTATTTCTTGTTAAGGTATTCAATTATATTATTATTTAATTTATGTAAATACTTAGTATTTATTATGTATTTATTATTTATTATTTTTATTATATTTTATGTAATTTTTTGGTTTATTATTATCGTAGGCTATAATATTATTCATTATTATACTTAAATCCCAATCATCATCTATATCTTATATAGTATTCTCGCTATGTGAACAAGAAGGGATTCACTTAAGACCTAAATTATTAGATTGGCTTCATACTATGGAGTGTGAATAGTACTCATATTCTATCCTATTTCTAATATATTTCTCTCTCCATTACTACTCATACTCTCATTTAGGAGGGATTCGTGGGCTACCACTCGCGGCTTGTGTCTAATTTCTTTAGTTCTTTTTACTCGTATGGTGTTTTTATCAATTCTAAGTAGCTATATTTAGAATTTCATGTTGACTATTAATTGATATATTTATCTATTTCATATTAGATTCGAAATAAAAGTTTAGGTGTGAGGGTAATTTATGTATATTCATTTGCTACTTGGAAGATATTTTATTAATAGTTATCGTTTTATTTGATTTATTGACATTGAGGTATGTCATTACTAGTTTGGGACCAAAATATGGCTATGTATTATCGGCTCTACGTAATTATCAATTCTAGTTGTATATCTTTATTCCATATACTATATTTAAATCTTTCTAATCTATTATTATGTCATAAGTTATTATTAATCTACTATTGATTTTGATTATTTTTACTGTTTTTTATGTAATTTTCTCTTATGTATATGTATATTACATATCTTATATTTATATTGTTAGATATTTATCGTACTATTAGTTATTGCATCTTATTATGCATTACTTATATTATATCATTTGATAAAATGGATTATAATATTTGATAATTGATTTAAATATGTAATTATTTATGGACTGTTTATTTGAATAGTATGTTTTTATTATTTATTAATTTTAATATTTACAATATTTATACTTTATTATTTATTTATTTATTACTTTATATTATATTTATTATTAGGTATATTATGAATGTAGAAAAGCTCAATTCTTTTAAAATGATTCATATACACAGATTCCATCGTATAAATTGGTTTTTTAATTTTAGATACCGAGATGCAAGACTAGCATCTTCTCGTGAGCAATGTCTGAATGATGTTATTAATAATCCTTTTGGTGATATAAATGTGTTAACAGTTTTCACCATCTCTTGAGATATATACAAGTTAAGTAAGTATTTATATTTATGCTTCTTTCGCACTTATTATAGAGCTGACACTCGGTGAATCTTATTAAAATAAGGTGAACATTTTAGAAAGATAATGGATTTTTTTTTGGAGTCAAGTGAAAAGCGGTGGCATATATAATAGTTCACTGTATGTTAATCTGTAAGATTAATTTAAATAGGGTGACTTAAATATAATGAAGCCTATTATCGCCTATTCTGGAGAATAAATGTAGTATGTGCCTATATGTGAATGGTGATAAGTATAGATTGATAAGTAATCGAAATTATGAAGGTAGTGATAGGATAATTTTAAATTCTAGTGTTAATGTGTACAACTAAAGATATTAAGAAAACTTATAATTTATGTTATTAATGTTAATTTTGCTTCATTTAGTTAAATTAGTTTATTAGTTATAATGTTATTATAATAGGAACTGTATAATATAAATTAGTATTAGGTATTAAATATATATTAGTTAAAAGATTCCTGCTAACTATTGTGTAAATACTCTTAGCTATGAGTATATAAAATAAGTACATAGATTTCTTAGAGATATTTGATAACATGAATAGTTAATATTATATAATTAAATATATGGAGAGGTATATATAATTATACTAAGTAGTAAATTATCTAATTTTATTGATAATGTAACTAACTATATTATTATATATATAATTAAATAATATAAATATATATATTAATTTAATATATTATTTAGTATATTATAATATATATTTAATAATATATATATTATTATATATATTAATTATATATTATAATTATTAAATTATATCATATATATTATTATTAACTATATAATATATATTATCATATATATATATATAAAAAAAATATTGTAATTCAAAAATATAATAATGGTTAGAGGTATAATAATTATACTCATATATTTTATATTAATATATTAGGGTATGTTATAAATATAATTTTATAGGAAATTTAATTTTTAGATTATTAATCAATTTATCTAAATATGAGGTGGGTGCGTAATAATACAATATATATTAATATATTACTATATAATTATTAATAATATTAAATAATATATTTTTAATAATCACTATATTAATCGGACCTATCTATATTCTAAATCTCACTAATATAAGTAGCCTATATTATATAATTTATCTTATTTGAGATAATGGATAATATAGAGTTAAATATTTTATATTATTTAAATAATGTGGGTGACCACCCCCACAAATATTAATGGTTATATATATTTAAATATAATTAATAATCATAAGTAAATAATATATAGTATTATATATGTTATCTACATATTACCTATTATGTCATAATAAGTAATAATTAAATATTGTAAGATATATGTATATTTATAACATTAATATATAATTTAATATGTTATGGTTAAATTAAATTAGTATTTTATTATTTATTAATTCATTCTAATTATATATTAATATTTAATTCAATCATGATAATATTATTTATATTATTGATACATAATATATAAATATATTCCATATTATCAGGGTATTGATATGAGTAGTTATATAAACCAATTATATGCAACTATTATATTATATAGACTATTAATATTGAAATATATAATTTATAGAAGAAGGTATAGAATAACTTCTATATATTTATTATCTCTTCATAGGGTGGGGAACCTATCTTAAATAATACTATTAATTCCTGGTAATGGTAAAGTTAAGATGAGTCTATAGCTCATGATATCATTGGGTTAATATAATACCTACTTCAAATGTATGAAATAGTTAACTTTATTATTAATTAATAATATATATTTAAATAAGTATCCCTTACACTCTAATTTCTATTGCAGTATGGATAGAATACATAATAAATTCTGAATTGTTCTACTATATATATTTAGACTCATATATAATATAATAATTTATGTATATGTATATTATTCTCGTACATACAGTTTGAGTATACGTGATTACACTAGTTAACAATTCCAATATTATTTAATATATATAGTATATCAATATATTATAATAATATATTAATATTATTATTATCTATATATATTAATATATAAATAGTAAATTTATAAATATATTATTATATAATACACCAATCATTCGTTCTAATTCTAATATATATATATTACTCTAATTTCTGTGAATTCAATTTATTACACGATCGTTATTTTAAAATATAAAAGTAGGTTGATTTAGTATTTAACATCAATATTAGATATTTATATTTATATATTATGATAAAATACTTTATCATGTCGATTATTAATAAAATAAATATCTTAAGAACTAATAATTACGAATAGAAAGTGGAAGTCCATATAAATATGTTTATATATTAAATATATATATACTAATCTTAAGCATATTTTAGTAATATTATTTATTTGAAGTATATACGTGGATAATGAAGTATCCAAATTCATCTGTTGAAACATATTATATGGTAGTATTAATATCAATGTTGTAAAACATATGTATTATTGATTCAGTATAGCAACACATGAGTGAGAGATAAATTAATCTAATTCATTATATATGTTAAATATATATATTGTTCGAGTAATTAATCGCACTTTTATAAAAATATAATGGACGACGGCTGAAGCAGAAGCCCGAGATATCAAACATTCTTGATTTTTAATTTAAAATATTTCTAGAATGTATGTATAGAAGGGGAGTATACTCCAATAGTACTTATAATTCATTTATAATAATATTATAATTATCCTCTAAAATAGGTTATTATTAAATAAAGTTATGATTATATATATATAATATATATTAGTTTATAATATATATATATATTATTATTTATTAATATATATATAAATATATATATTATATATATATAATATATTATACTATATATATATTATATATATAGTATATATATATATACATATAATATACTATTATTATATTATATATAAAATATATATATATATATATATAATTATATATATATATATAATATAATATATATATACTATATATATATATCTATATATACATTATATAATATATATATATATATATATATATATATATATATATATATATATATATTATATATTATATATAATATATTTATACAATTTTATATATATATTTATATATCATATATATATATACTCTATATATATATTTATATTATATATATACTGTATATATATATCTCTATTATATATATATATTATATAAACTTTATATATACATATATAATATATATATATTCACAAATTATATAATATTATAACTATATTAATATATATTATAATATATATTAATATATAATTAATAATTTATAATATTATATATATTATAATATAATATAATATTAATATTTTTTAATAGTAATGTTAATTAAAGGTTCAAAATTATATATAGTACAGGTACTATAAACTTTTAATACTTCTACAATTAAAATATAATATATATATATATATTTAATATATATATAATAATATATATAATAGTATATTATATATATAATATTATTAATATTAATAAATATATATATTATAATAAATTAATTATATATATATTATATATATATAATATAATTATATATATATAATTATATATATTATATATATATATAAATATATATATATATTATATATATATAAATTTATATATATATATATATATTATATAGTATATATATATAGTTAATATGTATATATGTGTTATACTGATATATCATAGGGTGAGAATGCTTTTATTCGCTTATGTATATAAATACACATAAAAAATACGACTGATATTTAAACCAACATAAAAATCATTGCCGCATATACATATTCCAAACATATAGTTTTGGATTAATGTTTTACTAGCATATTGATATGGTTTTTCTCAGTTTTTCTATCGAATGAGTAACTGTAAGTGCAGTATAATAGGAAAATTTCCGTGGTAATATGTTCTAACACAAGATAAGCGCGACTGCAGTAATTTGGATATTGTTGAAGTGAATTTTCTTCCTCCGTTTTCTGGAAGTTTAAAAATAACGATTAGATACATAAGAAAAAAAAACATTCTTACAAGCAAAATTGATATTACTTTTTCACAATCACTCACACCGGTTTCCTCCAAGGAGCGAAAAATTTATTACTCATAATTTTCAAATCAAAGCCATTTCAATCAAAAGCTTATATCAATCATTAAGATATAATTTTTTATATCAACATAATTCTAAGGATATCCTACACAGATTGATGTATACAGTCCACCTATTTATTAATTAGGCTTGAAAACATATTGCAATTTCTTACTGCGATAATAATCATAAATGAAGAATAGTTAATATTTTGTACTTAAAAATTATTTACTAATATGGAAAAGAAAAATTCCTTATGTGCCTACACATATATATTCTTTATAGATATTATGATAGGTAAGTGAGTTTACTTGCCATAATTAGTAAATAATATAGTAAATAATGTCAAAGGTTAAAACTTGTCACCTCTTGAATTTAGGTTTCATAAGAACATGCAATTGTATTTTAATAAAACACATTATTATTTGTCAACAAAAGAATTAATTAAAATATTATATATAAATCAAAAATGATACATACTTATAACGAAAATGAAAAAAGAAAATTATATAAACCTCTCGCATTTAATGTTATATTTAAAAATTGTAATATTTTAAGTATTGATGTGCCCAGAACTGAATCTTTGGCCAATACCAATACTTTCATTGATGCTACTGCCAATACAAATACTGGAATTTCAGCAAATAACAATACTTCCCTATTAATTGTTATGATGTATATTTTTTTTTTTAGTAATGAAAAAGACCACCTATTTCTTATTTTATAAACTTCTCGATGGAAGTTTCAAGAGCATTTAACATATTCGTTACTTGCTCCCTTTTTTAACAATTTGTAATAACTGAACAGTATTGACACATTTTTGACTAATACCAATACTGTGCCTAAATGCCAATTACCCTTGGAGAACAATACCAATATCAAAAAAGTTTCAGTAATGTTTCAAAAAAGTTTGAATAATTATTCCATAAAGTTCCAATAATATTTGAAAAATATTTCAATAATGCTGCAAAAGCAAGTTTCAATAATGTCTCAATAAAAATTTAAATAATGTTTCAAAAAGTTCCAATAAAGTTTCAATAAAGTTTCAATAATGCTTCAAAAGAGTTCCAATAATAAATTGACAAATAAACAATACGGTATCAATCTTTTATATAGTTTTTAAAAGGGAATGACAATGCTACCAGACATAGAATAGAACAATAAATATTAAAAAGAGGCACTTATATTATTGCAAATTTTTTTTTTTTTGGAGGGGGGCAATTCTTGATAGACTAGAGATATATGCTTTGCGGAACAAATATAATAAGCGTCATTTCTTTTAACAATGAGATATTGTATAATGAGTGTCATACATATATAATACAGCCTTTTTTATTTTAAATTAATCAGCCACATACTTATTTATCGAATACTGCATTTAATACATTACAAAATTAAAAAATGTAAAAATTAGAAAAAGAAGGTTAAATAAAAACTATGTATGTTATTCCTTGCAAATAACTTTATTTGCAAATAATTATATGAAATTTTCAGTAAACATGGTGGAATCATATCGTTCCTGGAAGTTCTCCCATACTCTCCGTGCCATCTCAGGTGTTGAATTCGTCGATCGTTCCTCTCGGATCCTTCCTTCAATCCCTCAAGAGTTCGAGCGACGATGTTGGAAACTTTCCTTTGAATATATATATATATATATTATATATCTGAAGAGAGTTTTATATAGTAAGTATATATAAGTATATATATAACTTAATATATATATATATATTTATATATATATGTATATAGTGTATATATATATATATACTATGTATAGTATTATATATATATATAATGTATATATATTATATTAATATATAAATATAATATATATATATATTAGTAGAAGTATATATATATATATAATAATAGGATCTCTGCATATATATATGAATAAATCATTATATATATACTATATATATTAATGAATAATATATATATAATATAATATATATATATATATTATATATATATATGTAGAGGAGAGTACTATAGAGGGAGAGAGTACATATATGGAGGGGAGAGTACCAACGCATACTCCGAAGCGATGAAAATTACCAAGTGCCCATTTTCAATGGTGCGTCTTTCTCATTTGCGTTCAGATTCTTCACACACTTATCCTGCAGGCAACATATTACTGACCACATCCATAGTAATCCACATATTCATATACACATACTTAAAGTTACACACCCCTCTTCTTAAGAATAACACCTTAGCAGACCTCCTTATTACTCATATCCCTAGTTGTGGGAGAAAGGAATTGCCCCCATCGCTATGTCCTGCGTGTCGTAGAAGCCGACTAAGGGACGGGGTAGTTGGGTTGGCTGACTCACTACCACCTATCTCTTGCTATGAATGCCTAATGCAGTGCTCGGAATGATGGTCGTGATCGCTGCGTAAACGGAGCAGTCTAATTTTTGGCGAAATTGTAATTGAATCGTATGGGTACATGGAATTCAGAGGAATAAATGTTGAGGAGAAGACGAGAGAGGTGATGGATGTTATTTAGAAAGGGCAAATTTGATTTGCTCCCGCTGTGACGGAAACAAAGATGAAAGGAAACGTGAAAATGATGTGTGGAGTGGATGAAAGTGTGTGGGCTGTGCTGAAAGGAATGAGAGGGGGAGAGAAGGAGTTGCAAATTTGATGTGAGTGGCTTGTGGGATAGAGCTATGGTAGACTTTGTGTGTGTGAGTCTAGAATTCTAAATGGTTAAATGTTAAGTTTGAGAGGTCAAGGTATGTGTGCGTTGTGACGTATGGTCATCGAGGAATCTTTGAGATAGTACGATTTTGGGATAATCTTGAATGATGTTTTGGATGGGGTGAGTAGAAAGCTTCAGATTGATAGTTGGGGGACCTCTAAATGGTAGGATAGGTGATTAAAAAAGGGATGGTATAAACAGGTGGTTTTGGGTGTGTGGAGAAAATGAGAATGGTAAGGAAGGGTGATTGATTTTTCTGTGAGGAGAGAAGTATGTATGTGCTAGTGTAATACCTTCTCTTTAAACACAAGAGATATCCATAGAGGATACTAGAGTGTGGGTGTCAGTAAGAGATGAGGTATGCGAAGTGAAAAGTATGATTGATTTTGTGTGGTGAGGAGATGTTGAAGTATGTTTGGATGTTTAAATCAGTGAGGGGTTTAGAATGGGATTATCGCGATCATTATGTTGTTCTATGTTCGTAAAATTAAGTTAGTGGGGCTTCGATGAGAGGAAGGTGATACGGAAGGAAGTGGGGTAAAATTAAGAGTGAGAGTATTAAGTGAACAGGTAATAGATTCGTATGTAAGAAACGGCTCCAGTAAATAGTTGAATGTGAAATCAAGTTTGAAAACTGAAACAAAATCTAGGACAAGAATGAAGGAAGCAATTGTTGAGCAGTGCAAGCAGTATGTGATGTGCTAAGGTAGGAAGTAAGAATGTTAACAGTGAGTGTGGAATGAAGAGGTGAAGCAGACGGTTAAAAGTAAAAAAGAAGACGTGGTTAAATATCAAAGGTGTAATACGCAAGTTGAATTTTCAAATCTCCTGTGTTTCCCTGTTTTCCAAAAATTTCCCTTGGACTAAAATATATGATGAAATACAATTATTTTCACTTTGTTGATAAAGAATGAAGGTGAAAAAATGAAAGCCCTCCAGAGCCCACCCTCTAACCATTCCAGTAAACAAATTTTCTTGGCCAGCTTTCACAAAATTTAAACGACATCATACAATTTGACATTTTACAAGTGAAATTTATATTTGCATTGAAAATTTTTTAAAGACTTCCAAAATTATTTATATAACTAAAGCTATAAACACAATCTCAATTAATTTTCTAAATATCTGCCAAATATGTTTACCAGGTCCTTGCTTTTGCTTTCATATTTTCAACATATCTGAATTGACCCATAATAATTATTGCTTAAAACAGATGTATTCTATCAAACTCAAAAAAGCTTTGCACATTTTCCTTTCTCGTCTTTCTAAAAGATAGGTTTCTCCTTTCTACTAAAACAAATATAAATTATTTTAATTCCATCAAGATGAAGTGAATAAGTACATAATCTTAAAAAAAAAAGAAGTTTATGACTGTTTAAAAAAAGCTATTTTCTCTCTAAAATATGAAGTTGTTTTTTGTCTCTTTGACAATATTTCTCTTAACTTCTTCAGCCTTTTTAATCTCAGCTGCTAATTTCCTTATTTTTTGTATTTTTCTTTGTTGTCACCATTCCAAGAGTTTTTGCTTCTTGGCACATTTTTCCTTTTAAGTAATGTGTTAATAATCTCTGAAAAGAAGCATTGCGGCAGTATGAAATCATCATTTCATTTGTAATACAATAATCAACCCCTGCCAGTATGTTTTTAGCATTTCTCAGACAATAAGCTCTTTATTAGCAACAACTGACTCGTGTTCAACACGAAATTTTCTTGTAGACAATGTCTGTTTGTCGAGAAACCTCTCTTTACAGGAAAAGCATTCCCCATGAAATAAAACGAAAGAATCAGTGTTACAAAGTGTTTTTGTTTCTTTTTGAACGTTTACTCATTTTTAAAAAAATTTCAATGTAAAAGTTTGATCTCGAGTCTATCCTTCTCATGCAAAATTTTTTCAGAAAGTTCAAGGAAAAAGGAATTAGATAATCATAAAAGGTTCATATAATCCTTCTATTCGATCTTAATATCAGGCCATCGACCATCGAATTCGCTGATTACTCAATGAAGTTTATTCAACATCACGCATAGTAATATCTTCAAGAAGTTATTAGAAAGCATTAACCTTCGGTGACATAACAACTTAATGCCTTTGTGATGGAATATTTAGAGGACTTCTTTCTACTAAACTTCTGGATAAGTAACTGAAAGAATGAACATACAATCTTGTCGTAATTTTATAAATTTTCTGGAGTGTTGCAAGTCTATTAGTGAGGTCTATGGCATTCCGTGATATGCTTACGGTCTTGAGCAATGTGTAGATAGTTAGGGTTCCATATGTCTTGTTCTGCATTTATGATTTTTTTTTGATCTTTAAAGTTAAATTGTTTATTAAACACTTTGACCTCTGACAATAAATGGTTCGGTTTTAAGAATTCTTGTTCATTAAAGTTTTAACTAGTGACGGATCATCAATACAAGGACAGGGTTGTCAATTGGTCTTTACGTTTTGTGAACACTTCAATCGAAAGAATCCTTTTTTATATTTTATTTTTTTTTTTTTTTTTTTTTATTTTTTTTGTTTTTCTTTTATAAATAAAATGAAAGGAGCTAAACCAAATACACATAAATAGGGAAAGTTTATCTTTGCTCACACACCAAAGGACTGAGCTATCTGCTCGAACGAGGAAACGTATGTCTTACTCTGAAATTGGGTTTGGTCAAAACATCAAAGCTGCTATTGGAAATATGAGCTTCGATTAACAGTCAGAACACCACATTATTTCAGCTTTCTCTGAACTTCACACTTCCTGTTAGAGAGACATCCAAGGTAGAACCAACTGAGGCTTCCTAAGAACACAGAAACTTGATCTCTTCTCACAACAACACAAGAGCTCGCCGTAACGGAGAAGAGAGCTAAGAGACGGAGGATCCGAGACATATCATGAAGCTAGTTGCATGGTATACGTAAAGATGAGTAGAGTTCTCCTCAGTTGTTATACTGGATGTCTCTTTTAGACGAAAGGCAGAAGATGTTCAAAAGCTGAATATAGATGTGTATGAATTGACGTGTTATCAGCTCAAATATTTCAGAGCTTTCGTCGATTGTCTGCAAAACTACAATTTTATAAGCTGTATCCTGATTCGCCAGTATAGCTCAGGTCCTTTGTGTGTAGTAAAGTGATAAACTTTCCTAATCTTATGTGTAAATTGTGGTTTAGGTCTCCTGATACTTTACTGTAAAAAAAAAAAAGAATAAAATAAAAAAAAAAGAAAAAAACATGATTTCTATGAAGTTCAACTAAAGACCAATACACCCTCTTGCTTGTATGATGAATCTCAGTCACTTAGCTTAAAACTTTAAATGAAAGAATCTAGAGAACCGAAACATTATTGTCCAGTAAGGTCAAAGTCTTTTAATAAAAATTAACTTTAAGATAAAAAAAATCATAAATGCAGAAAATATGGACCTGTATCATACAGCAAAAAAGGGAATTAGGAAGCCTCGAAGACTGCAAACTCCAGAAATTTTAAAAATTTAGACCCAAATATTGTATGTAATTCTTGCAAGTACTTATCCGGAAGTTAGTAGAGTAGAAAGAAGTCCTTAAATATTCCATCACAAAGGCATATAAAGATTTGTGTGTCAACGAAGGTAATGCGTTTCTAATACTCTGAAAGATTAATAATGTGTGGTTGACAAGTTTCATTGATATCAAGCAATTGATGGCTTCATCGCTGATATATATCAAGAGAGGATTATGAACTTTGCATATTAATTTCCTTTGTCCTATGAACCTCTGAAAAATTTTGATGAGGAAGATAGACTCGATCTGCTTCTCATGAAATTTTTTAAAAAAAATGTAAACATATTTTAAAAAGAAACAAAAAACTTTGTAATACTGGATTCCTTCTTTATTTCATGGGAATGCCTCTTTTGTAGAGAGAGGTTTCTCGACAGACATTGTCTACAAGTCTACAAGAAAATTTGTGTGAAGAGTCAGTTGTTGCTAAAAGAGTTATTGCTGAAGAATTGAGAAAATACTGGAGGGGTTGATTATTGTATTAAAAAATGAGATGATGTCATTACTGGCGGCAATGCTTTTCAGATATAAACCATACTTAAGAAAGAAAAATGTGGCCAAAAGAGCAAACTCTGAAGGTGCAGAGAAAAAAAAAAAAAAAATAAGGAATAGCAAGCTGAGATTAAAGGGTGAAGAAGTTAAGAGAAATATTGTCAAATAGACAAAAAACCTCTTAATCATATAGAACACAAAAATAGATTTTTTAACAGTCATAAACTTTTTTTTTTTAATGATTAATAATACCATTTAAATAGTTAGTAGTTAGAATTAAATGTAATTTTATTTGTTTAAGAGAAAGGAAAAATATTTTATTCATATTTAGAGAAAAAAAATGGCAATGTTTTTTATATTTTGTGTACTTTGTTAGTTTGTAATTGTTATTTTTTGAATTAAAGTAAAAGAAAAGAAAAATTGAAAGCAAAAAGCATGGTAACAAGTACCAATATTCTGGCAGATATTTAGAAAATTAATTGAGATTGTGTTTATAGCTTTAGTTATATAAATAATTTTGGAAGTCTTTAAAAAATTTTCAATGCAAATATAAATTTCACTTGTAAAATGTCAAATTGTATGATGTCATTTAAATTTGTGAAAGCTGGCCAAGAAAATTTGTTTACTGGGATGGTTAGAGGGTGGGCTCTGAAGGGTTTTCATTTTTTCATCTTTCCTCCTTTTACTTTAAGAGATTGTTTTTTATCATTTTTTTTTTCCCAGGGAAATTTTTGGAAGAACAGGGAAAACACATAGGAATTTAGAAAATTTCAACTTGGTATAACACTTGATTAACCACGCTTCTTTTTACTTTTAACCCGCTTGCTTCACCTCTTCATTCCAACCACTCACTGTTAACATTCTTACTTCTTACCTAGCACATCCACATACGTCTTTTGCACTGCTACGAATTGCTTCTTCATTTTGCTCCCAGATTTGGTTCAGTTTCAACTTTGTTCACATTTCAACTGATTTACTTGCGAGGTCTTACTACGATCCTTATTACTGTTTCACTTACCTTCTCACGTCTTAATTTACCCAACTTCCTTCGTATCGACTCCCTCTCCAATCGAAGCCCCCACTAAACTTAAATTTACATAGAACAACATAATGATCCGATATATATATCTAAACCCCTCACTGATTAACATCCAACACACATTACTTCAACACTCCTTCACCAACACAATGCAATCATACTTTACACTTCGATACCATGCTCTACCTACACAACTCTAGTATACTTTGGATACTCTTGTGTTTAAAGAAGGTATTACTTACAAATACAACATCTTCTCTCCTTACAAAATCCAATCACCTTCCTACCATTATCATTTCTCCCGACACCCTAAACTAGCTGTTATACAATCCGCTTTTTTAATCACACTATCCAGACATTCAGGGTCCCCCCAACACTATCATCTGAAGCTTCCTACACACCCATCCAAAACATCATTCAGATTATCAAATAAATCGTACTTCTCTTCAAAGTTTTCTCAGATGGACCATACTCACAAACAGCACACATACCTTTGCCTCTCAACTTAAATTTACCATTAGAATTCTCAGGACTCAACACACAAAGTCTACCATCAGCTCTATCGCCACAAGTCACTCAATCAAATTCAACTCTTCTTCCCCTCTCATTCCTTTCCACACCACCACACACATTTCACACCACACACTCATTTTCATCACCGTTTCCTTTCATCTTTGTTTCCGTCACAGCGAGCAAATCAAAATTTGCCCTTCTACAGTACATCATCACCTTCTTCTCTTCTCCTAACATTTATTCCTCTGACATCCATTACCCATAACGATCATAACAAATTTCGCCAAAAATTAGACGGCCGTTTACGGCGATCACGAACACTCCGCAGCAATGCATTAGCATTCCTTTAGCAAGAATAGGTTGGATAGTGGCAGCCATCCAACTACCCCCGTCGCCTAGTCCGGGCTTCTACGACACGCAGGACAACCGATGTGGGCAATTCTTTCTTCCCCCACACAAGGATATGATAATTAGGGGATGTCTGTAAGGTGTTATCTAGAAGAAGGGGTGTGTATTTAAGTTGGTGTTATATGATATGTTGGGATAAATGGTGGTCATAATATGTTGCCTGCAGGATTAAGTGTGTGAAGAATATGAAGGCAAAAGAGAAAGACGCAACATTAAAAATGGAGGTAATTTCATCGCTCGAGTAAATGCCGTGTAATCTCCTCTCTATATCTAATCACGCAAGGATGTCACTCATCCTCTACATATAAATTATATAATTGGGTCCTCTCACCAACCTTAACCGTTTGCATGACATCCATCATCTCCTTTTATTAAAATTAACTACTATGCAGACGATCTAACAATTATAGCTCAAAACTCCTCTAAAAATATATCATGCAGAGAACTGCAACAATATATACCTAAACCAAATGGAACAACGGATTACGACAGAATGACTGAGTCACCTCAAAAATCCCCTAGTATACATTGCTTACACCAGACAGAAGAGAATCAAACATCACCCAGCAGTTTTCCTATCAAACAACAGACTTCCTCTCAATTAACACCCCACCATCCTACGCTTGGCTTTTAATACACATATGACATTCACCCCCCCACCAACAATATTATTTCTAGAGCCACACAAATTAAATGCATGGAAACCACTAATTGGAACAAACTTTTTCCAACACAAAGAGACCTTCACAATTTAGTATACAGATAATACCTCCACCCTTTCTTAAACTACTCATCACCTACCTGGGCGCCCACAAATACCACAATCCAATATTCAGAAATTAGAAACCAAAAAAAATAAAGCTCTCAGGATAACAACAAGCTGCCTTCCCACCACGCACCACCTACTAACTGAAACAAAAATTCTCCCAATAAAAGCCCATCTTACCATGATAAGGCTGTCTATTTTATGGTAAATCACTCTCAATAGAAAATCACCTCCTAAATCAAACATTACAACAACCCCCTGCACATACAAGGAAAAAAATCAAACCAACATTTTACTATTCTAACATAAACAACACGCTCACCTCCCACCTCCAGATACCCCTCTTATTTAACAAACTCATATGCAGTTAACCTAAAGATTGATCTCTGTATATATAAACACCACCACACTTCAGGCACGTCCACCCAAAATATCTCTACAGAACAAACTGGACCATCAAACCTAAGTAATGCTGTCCCAGCTGAAATATCCCTCTAACTCAGTATACATATTTAAAATTCTTGTGCCTCCTACAGTCAAATATGTCTCCCGACCAAAACAACGACACAAGACATTTCCTGCTAAGTACTCTGCTTTGACGGACATCAAACAGAACTTTGCAACGTCTTGCTTTAACGAATCTTTGTGGTGGCACAGTATCTCAGGGTCACCCTCTTTCTTGTAGGAAGGGCAGGGGGGTAGTTAGTAAGTGTGTTAATATATATATATATATATATATATATATAACATATATATATATATATATATATATATATATATATATATATATATATATATATATATATATTTCTAATATATATATATATAACTATATATATATATATATATATATATATATATATATATATATATATATATATATATATTTTTTTTTATACACATATATATATATATATATATATATATATATATATATATATATATATATATATATATATATATATATATAACAGAAAATTATTTTATATAATATTTTTTTGAATATTTTACTTAAACTATAGAAGAATTCCTATTTAGGGTGGTATGTCAGACCTTTTAAATAAAGAAGCAAAATTTTAATGTCTGGAGTACAGTGAAGTATGGCTTTGATTGGTGACCCCGAAAAATTAGGTAAATATATACACAAAATAAGTTTTCATATATACCAGTACAACAAAATATTATTCATTTAAATATTACCAATGATGAAGAAATGTGTGGGCAGTATGAGGAAGATGAAGTTTGGGGGTCCAACTGGTGTGTGAGTGGGAGAGTGGCTCCCGCATTCCCAAAGAATCCAGCAAAGTTGGGGGTGCTGAAATTTTGCTGCTGTCCAGATGTGACTTGTGGAGTAGGTAATGAATGCTTTTGAAAGAGGTCTGATGGACCTGAGGTTGCTTCTGCTGAAGACTGAAGAAGGACTGCGCGAACAGCAGCGCTCCCGTTACCTTCATGGCCTGTTGGCCCAGCCACCTCCAAAAAAAAAGAGAAAATAACAAGAGTTAGTATATGCTAAAAAAAAAAAGTTAAGAAAAATACATAAATATTTCCTACTAATCAACTAAAAATATAAGAAAGTATATATACCAATAGTGTATATGTATAACCAACAACATATATATATATATATATATATATATATATATATATATATATATATATATAATAATATACAGTAAATATACAGTATATATATATAGCTATATATATATACAGTATATATATAGCTATATATATATACAGGTATATAACAACTATATATATATATATACTAACATATATATCTTATATATAGCAACAATATATATATATATATATATATATATATAACTTCTCTATATATATATATATATAGCTATATATATATATATATATATACCTATATATATATATATATATATATATATATATATATATATATATATATATATATATATATATATAGTATATATAAAAAATATATATATATATATATATATATAAATATATATATATATATATATAAATTATATATATATATATAAATTATATATATATATATATATATATATATATATATATATATATATATATATATATATATATATATATATATATATATATATATATATATATATATATATATATATAACTCTTTATATATATATAAATATGGTGCATTCTCCCCTTCCCCTTTCCTCTTATAGTCTTTAATATATTAGTCATTGAAAGCCGAAGTGGTAAATCATTTTGTGTGTGCAAATTGAACTTTGATCACCATTAGGTAGCTCTACCTTCAATCTATTTTGCGCCCAAATTGTGTAAGTCTACCTTAATTATTTCTCAAGACTTGAAAGCTGTTTGAAGCCATCAAAGAACCAAAATTTCATCTTAAACTTTAATTTTCTCAAAATGAATCTTGCTTTTCCCATGCTAAATTTAATGGTAAATATATATATATATATATATATATATATATATATATATATATATATATATTATATATATATATATATATATATATATATATATATATATATATATATATATATATATATATATATATATATAAAACACAAGGTCCCATATGCAACAGAATGGAAAGGTGAAGATTGAGATCTTGTATTTCAGTGAACTCCTTTTCTAATCCTAACATAAAAAGTCGTATATAAAAAAAAATATTACCCTCATATATAATATGGTCATTACAATTTGGTAAACACCAACTAAGAATGTACTTTTTCGTAAAAATTACTTTCATATATAAACAAAAATCATCTTTCTAGGGGCGTATCCATTATGATCAAATTTTATTTGTCCGTTTGCGAAATTAAAAATAAAATTATATTTCTAAATATATATATATATATATATATATATATATATATATATATATATATATAATATAATATATATATATATATATATATATATATATATATATATATATATATATATATATATATATATACCGGTATATATATATATATATATATATATATATATATATATATATATATATATATATATATATATATATATATATATATATATATATATATATATATATATATATATATATATATATATATATATATATATATATATTATATACAGCTTACGCTATAACTGTGCCTTTTAATTCCACTATCGGTCCCCCATTCGCACCACGATCTATATCTATTAAGCTTTTCTATTCGCACCACGATCTTTATCTATTAAACTTTTGTTACAAAGTCGTAACCCAGACCAACATCGTATTCGCATAAATTAAGATTTACATAAAAATCTCAGCCCATCAAACCGATTAAGAAGAGATTCCTATGAAAGGTTTTATTGGATCGTTTTAAAAAGGTAACAACAATACAAATTGACCCATAAAATAATTACAATTATCATCAAAAAGGTACGGTATATCGATTTTATTTTTTGATCGCTCCCTTTCCCAATAAATGTGTACTACATTCATGAGCTTGACTACCGAATAATAAATGACCAAGTGGGAATTTTGATCTTTTGTTTTCACTTCCTCTTTCTTCAGTCCTAAACAAACTACGAGGAAGGCACCATATTGCCCACACTCCCCCTCTCCGCCTCAGGTTTATTTACAGTACCTTTTTTTTAATTCTTTTCTCAAACAATCTCAAAAACAATAGTTGCATTAGTAATACATTAATTTAATTACTTTCGTAGTGTGCAGGATCATAGGCAGTAATTTAATTAGATAATCATATATTATTGCACATTTTAATAACTTTTTGCTTTATATCATTTTCTTATAAACTTAGCAAAATGTAAAAATTACATAGCAACAAAAGTTTACAAAATTTCCTCATAAAACAAAATTTTTAACACTTTCTTTAAATTAGAATATTTAATTACAAAAAAAACCATGTGCGCCTTTTATACATAAATAAATGAAATGTGGCATAAATTTCCCAAGGACTTCCCGTATAATGCATCTCTAGAAATAAAATGACCATTTTCAATAATAATAATAATAATAATAATAATAATAATAATAATAATAATAATAATAATAATAATAATAATTTCTGAATGACGGGTTAATGTGTAAATTTAAAGCGAGAGAAAAACAAAAGAAGAATCGAACTCATTTATTTTTGTCACAATTTTATTTAAGGAGACTTTGATTTAAAGCTTTCAAACATGAGACACAAGTCATATTTATTTGACGTTGCAGGTGTTATTTAGCTTCACACTCAAGCCTCAAACTCCCTTTAGAAGACAAGGAAATAGGGTGCTGGTAGTCATTTTTTTTTCTCATACTTTCTCAGATTCCTCTCACAATAACAGATTTAGCATATTTTATTGTACCGATATATATATATATATATATATATATATATATATATATATATATATATATATATATATATATATATATATATATATATATATATATATATATATATATATATATAGCTATATATATATAACCCCTACTCGAAGGGAGCTTTGCTCTTGCTCATGAATGGGGTTAGTGGTTATAGTAAAAACGTGTAAGATTTGTCTTATTAGGAATTGTGACTGAAGTTTGGTGTTTTTGAATCATGATTTATGAAGCACTCTCGTTTTAATTTCCATGTATGACTATGGGTTGGGGATGGGACAGTTTTCGATAGATCCTTGTGATTTCGTGTCTTCTTATTTCATTGTATCATTATCATTCTTTATAGTGTTTAACGAACGCCTGACATTGTCGGGAAGATTGTCCTAATAAATATATACGTATATATGATCTATTTCAAGTACTATTTAAATCTCTATTATACATAAATGTGTGCATAACATACGGTATATCTAGGGAATTTTTTTTTAACATTTCACGTCCAACTCTCTTTAGAACTTGAACATGAAGCGGAAGAATTATAAAGTAGTAGATTACCACGTGTGGGAAGAGCAGTCTCCGTTTCGACTCGCTTCCTGGTACCGCGAGACTCCACCTGCAAGTCGTAGGCTAGAAGGCAAATTTAAATCGTTGCAGTTTATCCTTCGGGTATTCTTTAACTCTTTTAAATTCAAATCAACTTTTTACAAAAGCTAAAAAGGGAATTCTCAACTATCTAAATTAGCAATTGGCAACTCCACATGACGAATTTGATTCGCTGAAATACAATTTGCAATACGCTCTTAAATTACGAGAGAAAGGAATCCTTTTTTCTTAATTATTTATAATTTTCCCCTTCTTTTGGGACATCGTGAAAATAAATATCATTCTCGTAAGGAAATATTACCAGCATTTCAAACCGTCACGCAAACTAACACAATAAAGTAATAAAAGGCACATCTTTGGATCTTTATTGTATCAAGGTTATAAAGTTATCAATTGTGCCTTTCAATTCCACGTGTAACTTCCAATACACTTAACTTGGGTAAATAAAATCGCGGGATAACTTGGATAGATTACCGTCGGACCTCATCTTGATCTTTTAAGTGACCATCAGGCATCAAGTAGTAGTAGTAGTTCTGGTGCTTTTCGGTCTTAAATTAAGTAACCCATAAACAGAAATCTGAGTACTAATCTCGAAAATTACGGGATGAAGGGACAAATAATACGACTACCACCAAGGAACCATCAATTTGAGTGTTGGATGGAAAGTCTAGTTTAACTAGTATAATTCAGAAAGGGTAGGTCATGTCAGACAAACCTTTTAAGAATTTATGGAATACATTACTGACTGTATCGACCGAGGAGATCCAGTTGATATTGTATATTTAGACTTTAGTAAAGCTTTTGATAAGGTTCCCCACATAAGGCTGATGAAAAAGTTATTGCAATGTGGTATAGGTGGAGTGGTACATGGATTAAAGAGTGGTTGCGAAATAGAAAACAGTGTGTACAACTAAATGGGAATAAATCATCATGGGAAATAGTGGTGGTGTCCCACAGGGTTCAGTGCTAGGGCCACTATTGTTCCTCATATATATAAATGATTTAGACCAGGGACTTAAATGCAAGGTTTCTAAGTTTGCAGATGATACTAAAGTGGCCACCTCAGTTAGGAATAGTGAAGGATGCATAAAGATTCAAAATGATCTTGATAAACTTCTTGGGTGGGCAGATAAGTGGCAAATGAATTTTAATAGTAAAGAGTGTAAGGTTCTTCACCTAGGTTACTCAAATAAAAGTTTTAACTACGATATGAATGGGGATTGGCTTGAGTCTGTGGACCAAGAAAAAGATTTAGGTGTGTTTATAAGCAGTAATTTGAAAGTAGCTAATCAGTGTTTGGAAGCTAGAAATAAAGCTAATAAGATGCTGGGCATAATAAATCGCAATGTTGTTTACAAGAGCAAGGAAGTAATAAGTAAACTGTATAATAGCTATGTTAGGCCAGTAATAAAGTATTGTGCACAAGTTTGGGCCCCTTATTTAAAGAAAGACTTAGATATGCTAGAGAGAGTGCAACGTAGAGCAACAAGGATGATTTCTGGGTTTGAGGGTAAGAGCTATGAGGAGAGGCTGAAGGAGTTAGGAATGTTTTCTGTAGAAAGGCGACTTCTCAGAGGGGACATGATACAAGTCTACAAAATATTTACATCTATTGATAATACAGAGATCAATAAATTTTTCATAGTAGAACATGGACAGGTGACCAGGGGGCATAATAAGAAAATTAAGAAAGCATGCCATCTTGATATAAGAAAGCATGCATTCAGTAATAGGGTTGTTAAATTTTGGAATAGTCTGCCAGAGGAGGTTGTTGAGTGTGACTCGATTGCAACATTTAAGAAAGGGTTAGATTCGTTTATGGATGGGTTGGGAATCATATAATATATTGACGAAGCCAAATTGGCGGGTTTTTAGTTGTGATATAGTTATAGTTAGATGGCATGTGTGACCATAACTTAGTTATTAATGCATGTGGATGGTTTGGGTATCATATTTATATATCATTAGTTTTGACTAAACCAAATTGGTGGATTTGTAGTTACAACAAATTGACAAGCCCTAGGGTGCTTTGTGGATTTGCATGAGCATGTTTGGGTGGTGGGTTGGCTGGGACAGTCTCGATAGGCCCATGTGGCTTTTTACTGTCTCTATATTCTTTATGTCTTTAAGTTATTAAAACTCCCATAGACTTTTCATTTTTGATCCATCAAGGTTAGGTCTCATTTCAGGCCCTCTAGTTCAGGCTATGATAAGTTAATACTGGTCAGGACCGTCAGGTGTATGTCGATAACGATCAAAACGTCAAATACTCTATCATTACTTCTATTACAGACAAATACATCACTTTCTCGGAAACCATTTTTTAAATTTATTTCTTGCAAACGGTAGCCCCATATCCGCTTAGATGAA
>JABUQX010090473.1:0-32500 GCA_015478945.1 Trachelipus rathkii | reverse complement strand
TATATATATATATATATATATATATATATATAATATATATATATATATGTATACATATATATACATATAATAATATATATATATATGTATATAGCATATATATGCTAACTCTTTAACTATATATATATATATATATATATATATATATATATATTATATATATATATATATATAATATATATATATATATATATATATATATATATATATATATATATATATATAACTAACTAAATATATATATATATATATAATAACAACTATATATATATATATATATATATATATGTATATATATATATATATATATACCGTATATATATATATATATATATATATATATATATATATATATATATATATATATATATATATATATATATATATATATATATACCATATATATATATATATATATATATATATATATATATATATTTCATTGTTGAGTAAAAGGAGCAGATTTATTTAGACAATTTGGTCAATTTGAGAGCAGAACTTTGTAGAAATTATCATATTAATGGGGGTTAATAATAGTTAGAACAAAGTACAAGGATACAGAGACCAAAAACAGCTTGTAAATACATCAACGGTTTACGGTATTAAGAGAGAGAGAAAAAAATATATATATAAAAAATGTTATGAATCGTAAAGTTATTATTCAATTAACTGTTGACCAAATAATCGAATTAAAAAAACAAATTATGAAAAGTTAGCCAGTTATAAGAATTAATGAAATTTCAGTTTTTGGAAATAGGGTAATATGGTTTACCTCACTCAACAAAATAAAACTTTCGCCAAAAAAACAACACAAAATCAGATCAAACAGATTATTATTATTCGTTATTTAAGTTACACCTGCCTACGATTTTTTTAAAAGATATTTAATATATTTGTCTCAATATACCTTTATTTAGACGTTTTCTTATATATATATATATATATATATATATATATATATATATATGTATATAACTATAACACCTGCATATATTCTCAAATTTTGTTGACTGTGGAAATAGCAATAATAAACGAAAGGGGAGGGGTTGGAATGAAATAAACGTATAAATAGTGAACAACAATGAATGAATGAAGGTCTTCTATCAGTAAAGTAAATTTACCAGTAGAAATAGATAAGTTAAAGTAGAGTGAGTTAAACAACTCCCGCTGTTGTGAACATATTAACAATATAGTTAATATACGCACACAAGCCTTTACACACACACACGCATCGTCGATGAAAAAAAAGTGACAAAAGATAAAATTTATATATTTTTTTATTATATGAACAAACATTTCTCATATAAATTACATTCTAGGTTGTCATTTCTTGCCCACAATAAATAAATAAATTAAATAAATAAATATATATATATATATATATATATATATATATATATATATATATATATATATATATATATATATATATATATATATATATATATATATATATATATATATATAGTTACAAACTTACAACAACCTCCAAAATACAACACCAAAACGTAATAGATTTACATCACGATTGTAATTAGAAGAACTTTAATAAATGTTGTAAGCTGAAAGTTAGTATTTAATGAACTTGTAGTTATTTATTATTTTTGAGATCTCTAACATCTACACATTTTTATATATATATATATATATATATTTATATATATATATATATATATATATATATATATATATATATATATATATAGTATGAGTATGTGTGTGTGCGTAAAACTAGAGAATGAACTCAACTCAGAATGATGTTTGCATAAATACACACAGGTAAGAGAGTGGATGGACCAACATAGTCAAATGCACATTAGCATAACTATCAATGATCATCCAAATAATCAAATACTTACACAAAGGCAAAAAAATAAATACATTTCAATCCATATAATTTAGCAGTCTTTGTCCACTTTATAGTTTAAGTAATAAAGAGGCTGAGGAGTCTAAATTTTCTAATCTTTGTAAGGTTTTTCAGTTAGACAGATAAGTGCATCAGAAGTTGACCACACTTTTTCTGAAGCCAAACTTGTTAAAGTTAATTTTCTTCCCAGATAACTGTGTACAATTCAGTTAACCTTAAATATTTGATTAACTTTAACTTATGCATGTTTTGGTTGGCCCAGTAAGCTCTCACACTTTTATAAATCTAGAATTCAAACCTTTGACAGCATTGTCACTACTCACTTAACTAAACCATAGCTAAGATAGCTACTGAAATGCTTATAAAAAATTCTTACAAGTAGGAGACCTTCAATAATTATTTTTTAAATTTAGCACTAGTGTATTTTACACCAATTTATGAAAAGGTGAACTGGTTAAAAAAAATGTACCCACCCTCAAAATGGTTTGATGCACCAGATTTTGGATATCACTAACTTCTGAATAGAAATGTTTTTTGGTGCAACACAATTTGGATAGCAGCACTGATTTACAACAAAGAGGAAAACTGATGCCAACCCTATTAAGATCACATTTAAAATTGATGAATAACCCTTTCAACACAATTTCTACAAGTCAAATTATATGTGAAAAAAGAAATGCAAATAATAATTCAAACCTACAACAAAAAAAGTACTTATGATAGAGAACTTTAATGTGTATAAATTTTAAACTTTTGTATATTTGCCCACCAAAAATATTGGGCTCTAAAATTGGCAATTTTTCCAAAAAAGGCAACTTTTGCACACCCTACGGAAAAGAAAATATACAATATTTAAAGTTAAATATTTTTCTTTTAAATTAAATCATTGCTGTAGGTGTAAATTTCACACAATTAAAAAAAAAAAAAAAAAAAATTACCTCTACCTAAAAATCACCCCAGAAATGTTAATATCTCAAAAAAACATTAATTGTATTTTTTGAAGATATTTTAGAGAAGTTTTAATTATCAAAATTGTACCTTGCAATGTGCTTAACATCACAGTATTTGAGAATATTCCCAGGAATTACCAGAGCTGACTGAGATAATTAAGTTAATGATCTATAACCCAAATAAATGCTAAAAAATGACCTACCTAATGGTACAAAAATAGCTACCCTGAAAAATTTAAAACCAGTAATAAAAATTTTGTGGTTTTCTTGACTGTCTGAAACTGTCAAATACTAAGTTAACTACATTAGAACATTAGAAAAATATAGAGACAGTAAGAAGCCACATGGGTTTATCAAGACTGTCAGTCAACCTAATAGAACCAATCACCAAACATGCTCAGCACAATTCACAATCACCTAGGGCTTGCTTTTCAATAATTTACATAGTATACACAAAGTCTAAACTAAAAGAAAAAACTATAGCTAAAGTACATGCTAACAACATTTAAAGCTTTAATAATTGTTATAACATGCAGTTTAACCCTTATTAACTAACAAAAAACCTGTCAATTTGGCATTGTCAAAATATATTATATGATACCCAAAAAATTCATTATTACCTATCCAACCACTTTCTTAAAGTTGCAATCAAGTTGCATCAACACCTCCTGTGGCAAACATTCCAAAATTAACAACCCTATTACTGATGAATTGATTTCTATATCAAGATGACATTGTCCGCGCCCCTAATTGTTCTACGTGCCCGTGCGTCTACTGAGGAAGAATCTTATTGGTCTCTGTATTATCAATAGATGTAAATATTTTGTAGACTTGCATCATGTCCCTCTGAGAAATTGCCTTTAGAAAAAACTTCCTAACTCCTTTAGCCTCTCCTCTAGCTCTTATCCTCAAACCAGGAAATCATCCTTGTTTCTCTACGTTAGCACTCTCATTTGCCCATATCTATATCTTCTTAAATTATGGGGCCAAACTTTACATGATCCTCTAACTCTGTAATATTGGCCTTACAGATTGATTATAACCTTCCTGCTCTTGTAAACGTGCGATTTATTATATCTAGCATCTTTTAGATCTATTTCTTGCATCCAACAATTACTATTAGCTACTTTCAATTACTGCTATAAATCAACTATTCTTTTTTGGTCCACAGACTCAGCCAATCCCATTCATATCTTAGTTAAAAAATTTTATTGAGTAATAGTGTGTGTTCACACTCTTTACATTAAAATTCATTTGACACTGATCTACACCAAGAAGTTTCTTATCTTCGTAATCTTTATACATCCATCACATTATCCTATACTGAATAGCCACATTGGATATCCTTTTTCTGTTATACGATAACTCCTGTTTTAAATCATTATATAAAACAATAGTGCCCCCAGCACTGAACCCTGGTGGACACCACTCTTCACTATTCAATGTTACTTATTGCCATAGTTGTACACACCGTTTTCTATTCCACACCACTCGGCTTAACTAAAAACCATCGTACCACCTCCACCAATTATTTCCACGATGCAAAGACTTCGTACATCAGCCTTATTGGGGAACCTAATTAGAACGCTTTGCTGAAGTTCTAAATATCATCAACTGGATCTCCTCAGTCAATGCAGTTCAATAATCTATTTATAAATTAAAAAGGGTTCTAAATTTATATAAATTCTAAAAAAGTTTGTCTGACATGTCCTACCCTCTCTAAAACCATGCTGGAGTCATACATATCTTTAATTCTTCCTATATATACTCTATATGACCTTTTCAGTAACTTTTTCCAAAACTTTACAACCGAGATGTTTAGCTAACATGCCTATAATTCCCAAATCGTTCCTTACTACTTTTCTTATAAATAGGCGCCATATGGTATTTTTAGTCATCTTGTACCTCACCTACATGCGCTATAATTGCTTAAATTCATATACAGTGCCTTTGAATGTCTGCACTACCCTCTCAGGAATGTCTACCATGTACAGATCATCAGAAACCGCAGCACTTTACTTGGAAATCAATATGGTCAGTAAAACGTTTAATATATCATTTACCTCAAATTCAAATCTGCAAGTCTTTTTAATTTATTCGTTCCCGAACTTTGGTTTCCCAGTTTATCCAGAGTTTTCCTGAGTAAACATGGTGCAAAACTTAAACTTCCTCTCACTAAATTTTCATCAGTTTAATTGGACCAATGGTCTCTATTCTTACTTTTAAATCTTAAAATACGTTAATCTCAAAACTTTCGTTACAGCTTCTTTTCTACCGTTATCTCCTTAATAAAATTAATTCTTTCTCTTGTATCTGAGCTCAAATGATTCCTCTACTGAAATCTAAATTTGCTTATAGCTCCTCTCCTCGACTAGGAGTACTCTTTTAGTATTTACGAGTATTTACGCATTTAACGTTGATTTTCTCTTCTTATCTTTTCACTTATTGGACAACAGATTTCTGTCACCATCAATGGTTATATCTTTAAAACGCATACCGACTGAATATTATCAAATTTGCCTAAAATCTTCCCAAATGATAAAAGTTTTGGTCTTCAAACTCTTCTTCCCAGTCAATTATTACTAAGCATGTCTTCGAAATTTTGGTAAAAATCACCATTGGGGAATCTTTCCTTCATTAACTTGCCAATTTGGGCCCAGATATCAACATTCATGTTAAATCTAATTATATAAATTATGGACACTAATTCCTAAATTCTCCTCAACTCTAACCTAATCCACCATACTTTCATCATTTAGTTCAATATTAGTCTAACAGTATCTGTCTTTGTTCATGGACCTCTCCCTTAAAGTTGCTTAGTATATAATTTATAAATACAGAACTACTATGTCCATATTAGACAGGAATCCCTTGAATGCCAGGAAAATTAAACCACTTATTTTGAGATGTCTCCTTCTTTACTTTTGGAGTGCTGTTTCTCGATTTCTTTCAACATTTCCAAGTCTAATCCTTGACTCAGGCCAGGAGATCTATAAAATGCCATTATTCTGTACATAACTCTATCTACCCACAAAGATTCAACATCATGATTAGTTTTAATGTCAGTCGGTGACATGAATAAATATTGCTTTAACACCTAATTGCCTCACCACCACCCTTCTTTCTTCTATCGCTGTATAAATAAAGTGAATATCATCTATTATATTCCTTGAAAGGAGTCTCTATACAATTCTTCATTAACTCAGGCTTCAGCTATGCAAATCTAGATTCTCCTTTACGGCATAACTAATCAGCTCATCTTTTTTATTGTCCTATGGCATTTGGCCAGAAGCATTTAATATCGAAATTGCTGTTACTTTTAATTGCTATTCATCTTTATTTGAGCCTGTAACGAACGCTAGTATTTATTTATCTCACCCTTACAGTTACCATTGTACAATATTGAATCAAGATTTAACATCACCCTAATTTTACCTAGTTTTTTGATTAGACAAGTCTCCAAACGGTTGAAAAGCTCAGACCCGTTTACGACCTCAAGTGAACTCTTCTTGTGCAAAAGAATCTTTGTCCAGAAATTTCTCCACAATCAAAAATCTATATTTTCTGAAAGTCATTTCTTAACCCTTTCATTTACACTTAAAGCCCTACTTCCTAATCCCTGACCTGCACCTAACCTAGGTAAAATCCCAGAAATCATGCACTTTCTTCCACTAGCTTTCATCTTCTGAATCTACCTCATATAATAATCTGTTATTAATTCTTCTGACCTTCTATATCCTATATCATCTGTACCCACATGCACAATCACATTTGAATCAACATTTGTAAACTAAATCTTTCTATCTATCTTATCTACGATATCACTCAATCTGGCATCTGGAAAACATACTCTCAATAGTTTCCTTCTATCATTCTACGTATCTTTCCTTCTACGGGTTCTACCTATCGTCTTCCGGTTCATGCATGCCTCAGCCTAACCCTTTACAAAAACAGTCAAACCCTGTTTCTGCAGTCACAGTCTGACTGACTTTCGAGATCCTAATCTTTTATATTCTATTAGATTATAAAATATTTGGTTTCAGTTGATAACCTATTAACTATTACTTTAGCCTTTTCCCTCTCATCTTTCTGCTAGCCAGTTGATAACTAGTCACTCTCTCATTTCCTGTAACCCTCATTCCCTCCTCATCTTGAACTATGCCTACTAACTTTTTCCTAACACTTCCCTCCTTTCTACTCAAATGCCAAATCATTGAATTCATTCACATTTTCACTAGGCCTTCGCTTTAACAACATTCAAATAACAACAGATCGGCAGCTATTAACCTCTCACCAGTCACACAACTATCACAAAGAGCATACATAACTTTAAATTATTATAATTTTACAACGTAAATTAATTTACCAACTACAGTAAAACTTACTAAATATCATGAAAAGTCTAAAAGGAAATAAACTAAACTCTAAACATTAAAAATTTTAACAACTTGAATCAGCTTGCCTTGGCCCTTTATTCTTAAGGCATATAAAAATATATAAAGTAGGCCTAACTTTAGCCTGTCTTTGGTAAACTTATTAATTTATAATATATCACAAAATTAATATAACATTTGTTAATGACGTAGTTAAAATACGGAAAAAACTATTATATCCAATATAAACCTGCAAATTACAGTATACAAGTAATCTCCTTTACTCTAAGCCAAGGTTAAGACTATCAAACAATTACCTAGTCATATTACTCAAACTTAACAATAATAACCACAGAAATAATCACAAAAAATTAGTATACAAATTTCTAAAATAACATACAGTTAGATATACACAACACTAATCTGTTAACTAAATTCACTTGCAAATACACATGTTAAAGAGTAAATGGGAGCAAAAAAAAAAAAAAAAGACACCCTCACTCCAATGGACACAAACTACAAAATATAAATCGTTTGAAAATGGTCACAAAAAGAAAAAAAAAAAAAAAAATATACATATATAATTATATATATTATATATATATTTATATAATATAATAATATTAATATATATATATATTAGTATTAATATATATATTAATATAGCTACTATATTATAAATTATAATAATATATAATATATATATATATATATATATTAATTATAATTATATATATATATTATATATATTATATTATATATATATAATATTATTATATATTATAATATACCGTATAGATATATTAATAATATATATATAGAATCTAATATTATAATATATATATTAATATAATACCGTATATATATATCTTATATATATATAGTATTATATATATATATATTATTATATTATATATATATATTATTATATATATAGTAATTATAGTATTAGTATATATATAGATAATAAGTATAATATAGATATATATATATAATATATATATGATATTTTATAATTATATATATAGGTATATATATTAATAGGGGTGTCCTAACCCAATCTATTTGCTAATATTAATAAGGATTTATATAGTTTAGACTGCTTTTTATTTAATTACATTGGTTAAAGTAATTAGATTTAAATTATTTTAAGCCTAATCTATTAAATTTGTGTATTAATAATGTTAAATTAGTGGATGCATTTAACATAACATTAGATCGTTCTTAGGTAGTAAGTATATGTTCCTACAATTCAACATATGTATAATTTGGAAAGAGAGAGAGAGAATAATATAAATGATAAGTAACTACTTAAGAAAAAGTTGCAGAATAAGAATGTAAATAAAATATCGATATTAAATTCTTATCATAATAAACTTGGTCGGCGATTACCCGTATTATCTTTATATACCATTACAAAATAGTTAGCATTAAATACTTTTGATTAGGATTAGTTATGAGAGAATGTAACAAACATTTTTGTATATAATTTTTATGTTTACTGAATGATAATTTTTATCAACATAGATTTAAAATCATGAATGTTAACTACCATCATACTATGGTTGATGTAGCCTAATAATGGACCATGGAATCTAAATTTTTTTTTATTATTTTATAAAAAAATAAAGACCAACAATTCATTTGGCAGTATAAAAAAATAACTTTTAAATTAACCATATTTTACATGTTACATTATACAGAACACATCATCTCAACTCTGAAGTTCTGGTGATAATAATAATAAATAATGATAACCAAGAAAAATGAAATCCAATTAAATTATTTATAAAATATTACTAGAGGAGAAATCCTAATAATATCTATATAAATTATCATTAACAAAGTGTCCTTGAAACAAAAGTTCCAATTTTGTGGTATTTCCCTAATGCACTCCAGATATTAATGAACTTAAGAGAATCACTCTCAAGCTTCTCAAATTTTGTGGCATTTTAATGTTCAACGTGCGGCAGTTATGTCTACTATTTTTACCCCAAATATGAAATGTTACTTGGTCGGAAAACTTTGGATTATTCTAAAATGAGGCATTATTGTAATTGATTTTAATTATTTAATTATTTAATTATTGTATTTGCTTCATGGTTGAAGATTTAGTGATTCAGCAAGATGGTTTAAGTCATCAACTTCCTAGCAATGTTATGTAGTTTTATATAGTATATATTACTATATAGATATATATAATATATATAATTTATATATATTATATATATATATACTATTATATATATATATATATAGTTATAATAAAGAATAGGAGAAAGTATGTACAAAATACTCACCAGAGACACCAGGGGGTCAGGGAGAGAGAGAATTAGAATGAATTCCAAAATTTAAGGCAAGCATGCTCAGATACATGACACTTGAAAGTTTTAAAGTCAAGGGTAGTGATGAAACAGTAAAAAGAAATGTGTTTCAAACTTTGCAAGTAGATAAAAATCATGGAATAGTCACGGTTGCAAGTCTGGGTTGGAGAGCTTTAAAGAGTAATGATGGGACTGTGTGGTAAGATGATTCATTCGAAGCTTCCCACGTGGAATTGTAATCCAACTAAGAATTCAGAAAAGCAGTGTTCATAATAATAGTAATTGTAAAGGAGAAAGAAGAAACTGTTCAGTGGATAGAAAAAATTGGAAAGAATCAGTGTGAATGGAATTTCAAGAGCAGAATTAATGGATTAATTCAATATGTGAAACACAGCCAATATATAAAAGGATGGATAGCACCCCTATACAGACCAAGCAATTAGGCGCCTACGTGAAGTAGTCTAAAGGTGCTTCATAACTAATCTCTTAAAACTTAAAAACTAGTGAGAATATGTTTTCATGAAAGATTGTAATAAAATGAAATACCAAGAATTATTAAAGCCAGGGTTGGAAATAAATAATCCACCCAATAAAACCCACCTAAACTACTCATTAAAACCCACAAGTTGTTTATTGCTATAGTTTTGTAATTGAGAAAAAAATTTGATTACTAATAGAATTTAATAAATATTACCTTTATTACCAGAAATCATAATGTTACCATTTACAACTGATATAATGATTTTGTATTTGTGGTTGCTGAAAAAAGATCAGATTCTAATTAAATGTATTAAAACAATTACATATGAAACTCTATATCAAAGCAAATGAAATTAAAAATATGGAAACATTTATTGCTTTAAAACAAGACAATAAAATCCATTTTATTATTATATAAAAAGTAATAAGTAACCAAATTAATTTTATAATTCTTTGTATACTTTGTTCAGCTTCAGTGACTTTTCAGCTCCCTGGTTGCATCTCAATTTATTCCATACAAAACAAAATGTCTACATTCATCTAAGCTGACCCAGGACTTGCACAATAGAAAAGAATTGTCTTGAAACTCACAAACCCCTATGGAAGTTTATTATTTTATTTATCTTTTTACTTTTTAACAAATTTGGAACAACTGGATAGATTCCTTGTTTTAAGTAACATTTTGTTAAACAAATGAAGAGAAAATTCCCATGTCACTCAGCTATGTACTATACCTAAATAAGCAATTCACAATTTAGTTAATACCTAACAAACAAAAATGCAAATAATCGTGTAGCATTGGGCGGGGTGACTTGGGACCACTTTTGGTATAATTTCATCTCCTGACTTTCCCTTAATGCACTTTTGGAATTTTTTCTCTCTCTGAATTCAAGGCCAACTAGATTAGGTAAAGCACACAAAAAAATTATAATGTAGATTTAAATCATAATAGTTTTATTAAAGTCTAAATAAAGCTCATTCAGCCTCACCTTTGGAGGATGAATCGGACACACATTCAGTGGACAAGTAAGATCATGTGGTACAAAATTCCTTCTTTTATGTATAAATTCCAATTTTATATTTTAGTTTTTATTATATAATAATATGTTTTCTTAACAATTTCGTAATAAGTAAAAAATGTCAATATAATGATACATTAAAATAAGAATAAAATGTCGGTTGGTCCGATTCACACCTCTCCGCTCAAAATTTTGACACTTTTTTTGGACATTCGTATTTTCATATAAAATATTCATTTATTTTAATTTTACTTAATCAAAGTAACTATTTATTATATAAAATTAAATTTACATAATAAAATTGTCAATAATAATATCATTAAAATACGAAAAAAACACAATGGTGGGCCGATTCACCCCATCATCAATTTTTACCGGCAGGGTGAATCAGACCAAGTTAGCCCAGTGATTTAGCACTATGCACTGCTTGAAACAAAAAATTTACTTCGCCAGTTTAAAGCTAATATACTTAAAAATATTACACTGAAAAAATAATTAAATCATCCACAATTTTTCATCTTATCCAAAATTATAAAAAAAACTCACATTTTTCAAAAAGTTGAAATTCTATTGAAGGAAATTCTATACCTTAATGTTATTATGATTTGTAAAAATATTAAAACTCTCTAGAATTCAAGATGATCTAACATAAAAAAACTCTGTTAATCAAAATCTCTTAATATGAGAGAAAAAAAAAAAATTTATTTTTTCTTTTTCATTATTATTTACAGTGGGACCGATCACCCTAAAAAAGGTGGGTCCCGGTCACCCAGGCCTGACGCTAGTTATCTATAGCTATATATTTTGGGGGGGTATCCAAAGATATTTAAAATATCAATGGCATTTCAGCCAAAGAAACAAATTCAGAGTTGGATTTCAAAGCTTATGTTTTGAATGACTTTAAGCTTACCAAAAACAAGCATCAAGTGCCTTTCCAAGATACTGTGTTTATTTATGACTATGATTGAAAGATCTCTTCTTTTAGTGAACAAAATAATCCAGGAGATTACGGAATGTTACCCAAACTCAGAAAGTGTGGTTCTATGATTACTTTGTCAGGAACATGATTCAATAGCCATCAGATTTGGTAAGTCGTAATCCAATTAACTGCTGAAATGCTGTCCTGAAGAGCGCTGGAGCACTGGCAGACGCAATTAAATTTCTCTTCAAAGCACTGAATTTCAGAACAATGCAGATTGGGCGAGTTTTTTGTTTGTTTTTTTGTATTTTTTAGAGTATCAAAGAAATGAAACAGTCTTTCAGAATTGCATTAAGAGGAATGCTGAAAAAAAATGCTGCTGCTATTTAAATACAAAAATATGTTTTAACTGCGTAATTCTAAAAGTTTTTTCTGACATTATCTACCCTTTAAAACTTCATTTTCAGTAACAAAATAGGAACAACTTCTTCAAAACCTATAGTGAAAAAATGTTTCATTGAAATTAAAATTGTTACATTATAAGATTTTAATTAATTTGTCTGCTTCAGCAATTTCAGTGCCTGTGGGTCTTCTTTAGTTTATTCACTACAATTACCAATAAATTGTTTATATACAATAAAAACTTAAAGAGCATTACTATTTCAGCAAAGCTTCATTATGGAAAAATATATGTAATTCTCTATTCTTCATTATTCTTTTTTTATCAAAAAATGCTGTGTAAAAGCAGTTTAGGTAAATTTTGTATATGCTATTTAAATTAATAAAGGATTTCAAATTATACACCTTTTAAAAGCCTCACAATGCACACTAGGATGAGTTCTATTAAAAAAAAACAAATAAATAATTATTTTACAAATCATGATTAAATCGAGAGCAAGATTAAAATTACATGTTTTGAAGAAGAATACGTAGGATGGAAAGATGAAAGAATTGAGCTTCTGAGGCATTAAAATGAAATAAGTCCTCTCTGCTCCAAATATATGAAAAATGTTGCGGTTGAGGTTAGTTGTCCCAAGCTCACTCTTTTCTCATCATAGATTATTGAGTAGGTCTATTTTTAAAATGAAAGGAATAATGTAAGGTGGAGTTTTTAGTATAAAGAGTGAGTAAAATATGAAGTAATATGTAGCAGGTTATTAATGAATACTAGAAAGTGCAGTGGATAAGACAAACACTGAAAAACAACAGTATTGATAGTTAAAGTAAGAGCAAAGGATGCACACAACAGCAGGTATCGAGTAATGGAAGGAAATCTTAGGACAGAATTTCTGACTTTAGAAGATTGTAATTCTTACAACTTTTCAATAAAAGGATTAATTTATTGAATGTTTTATTTAAAAAAGTGTTATAAAATTGAAATAAAAACTTAATGCGCTAAATTATTTAATTATCAAATTATTTAATGGTCACATTAAATTTACAAGTTTTCAATCATTGTGATACAAGAACAAAATGTATTTATCACCTTCACCCGCCCTTCTCTCTTCCCTACTAAACTTTATATAATAATCACTGAATTAAAGTTATAAAAATTTAAAGATTTAAGAAAATTAATCAACATCAGTACTCATAATTAGACCTGTTTTTTTTTAGAGTTGACTAATCACTCTATTTCTTTCACATGACTGTTTTTCTTCATTTATTTTTTTCACAATTCTTGTACATTAAAAAAAAATATAAAGGCCCCCAAAAAGCAGTTTTATTTTTTTAATAACTCTAAAAGCAATTGTTTAAATGAATAAATTATATTCTGAAAATTAATGTTGTAACTATTAACAATCACAAAGCTCATTTTAATTCATGGCTTAATTTTTAAAAAAAAAATCCAATATGAATATTTTTGCACATTATTAAGGTATTAAGTGGTAACTGGTGCAGAACCATAATTTGTGAATAAATTAATTCATCATTCTTGTTATATAGGGGCAATAGGGCATACTTAATATGTTGATAACCATTGTGTGTAAACCCAAGAGACTCTTGAGAGCTGAGAAATTGAGTTGAGAGATTTGATATCTTACTGGTAACATACTATTCATATACATTGTGAATGAATACCATATAATACAAGCTATAAATATCCAGCTACAGCAAGAGCATGCATGTAGGCTGTGGCAAATGGCATTCTGGGAACAACATACATTTGGATATAATTGACAACACTGGTTAACAAAGAATTTGTCCCAAGAAAAAGAATACCTGTTTCATACATGTTTCTTCATGCAAAATTCAAAAATAATGTCAATTTTTTTATCACACACAGTTTTTTAGATCCAGGGTATTCCTCAAATTTACTGTTATTTTAGGAAAATATCCACACTTTTGATTGCTACTTTTGCATGAGCAATTTTCGTGGTATAACATCAAAATCCAAACACACTGTAAAATATCCTAATACCTCATAGTACCTCATAGTGAAGACTTTCCTGTACCTGACCCTCGCAAACAAATAACACTAAGTGACGACGAGTCAAGTGATAAGGTAATGGCGAAAGAAACAGAAGACTTGGACCAAACATTTCAGCCTATTTTTTCTTAAAGTGAACCACATTTGCTGGGTCGGGGAGATCTTAATGATCTTCTGTTTGATTTATACTTGTCTAAAAAGGAAGCTGAACTCCTTGGTTCAATGTTAAAGGGATGGAACCTTCTTTAAAAAGGGACTAAAGTTAGTTTTTATCGTGACAGGCAATGTGGTTTGAAAAGTTTTTCTCACTTGATAACGGCATAGTATATTATTATGATGTATATTCTGTTATAGAGGAACTTTGACACACACATATAACAAGCATGAGTGGCGCTTGTTTACTGACGCTTCATAAGTAGGTTTGATAGCAGTTTTATTTTACAATGATAATGTGTGTTCCCTCTGTTTCTCTGGCACATGCACCTTACATGAATGAAACATATGAGAGTATGAAGCTTCTGTTGCAAAAATTTCGTATGAGGATCATAAGTGGAATAAATGTGGTGATCTAAAGGCTGTGTCACTTTTACTTGGAATGTAGCTGGGTTATGACAAATTTTCGTGCTTTCTATGTGAGTGAGACAGTCAGGATAAGATAAATCATTATCAGAAAGAAGTGTGGTCACAATGATCTCAGACTCCAGGAAAGAAAAATGTCATCAATCCTCCCCTTGTCGATTCTCCATAAAATTTATGTGCCTCCCTTGCATATTAATTAGATTAATGAAAAACATTGCATCAAGGATTGATAGAACTGGCATGATTCACATATTTGAAGACACTAAATTCCAAGAAAAAAGTGACGCTAAAATGCAGAAGGTATTTTGTCTGGGCCACAGATAGGTGCTGAGAATGACCAAAGTTGCAGCTTAAGTAATGCTGTTGAAAAAACTGGCATGGCTGTCGATTTAAAAAGTTTGTTAAGGACTTTTTTGGGAACCAGAGAACAGCAGAGAACTCATTCGTGACATTGTGAAAAGAGCTACTGACATCATACAAGGCCTTGGTATGCAATATAAGTCTAAAAATATATATACTTCCTCGACTCTCACTTGAACTTCTTCCCTGAAAATCTTGGGGGCCATCAGTGACGAACATGACAAGAGGTTTCACCAGGACATATCTGAGCCTTGAAAACCCAAGTCCAAGGGAAGGGAGCACTTTTATGTTAGCTGATTACTGTTGGTCACAAAAAAGGCACTTACCACAAGCTAAATACAGTCGAAAATCATATACCTCTACATTTTAAAGGTAAGTTTTAATATAAAATTAGCTAGATTCATAAATTTATTTAATACATTTATTTAAAAATTTAAATATGCTATCCCAGAAAAACTATGGGTGATAGATAAAAAACTGAAAAAACATTTGAAATTGGCGGAAAAAATTGTATAAAATTCACCTATTTCAGTTTGTGGAACAAAATTTTTTTTAAATTTTGTTGACCAGTGTAATAATTCAGATTGAACAGGTTCAAAAATAATTTTAAGACTACCTGGACTGAAGCTATTACCTAAGTTTACTAAATACTAATCTTTTTTTTTATTACAGGGAACAGAATGTAGCATATTGCTGTAGGGAATTTGATTCCCTAAAGGCTGTTTTTGGGTTCATTTATTATTTAAGAATTAATTTATTTTATTTCTTTAATCAAATTATTGTGTTTATCTGATCAATCTAATGCTCCTTGTGATTGCCCTATTTGAAAGGATTTAATAACAGGTTAATCAGTGTTTTCCCCATGGAATTAAGAATTTAAGTAAAGGAGATAGAGAAATCTCCATTTACACAGAACCACTTTTTTTTAGGTATGAGCCAAGAAGTTCTTGTAAACAAAATAAAGTGTCAATAAATTATAGAATTAGGGAATGAATCTTTTATATTTACATTAGATACACATTGATAAAGTATAATATCTAATCAATAAATTCATTCAAGAGGTAGATTTTAGTAATTTTGAGTGTCTTATTAATTATATATACCGTACCTATATGAATGTCTCTTTGGATTTCTGGAAATGAGCATTCTGCTTGAATGAGTGTGGGATTACTTGAAGAGAGCATTCTACTTAAACGAGTTCTGGATTTTTGACCTTTCCTTATATTGTGCTTGCTTCATGAATTTCTTCTTTCAATTGCTACTGTACTTATCACTGCTTATTATATTCTGCCTCCATGCAAGTTCACCTGCACACTTGCATTACAGTTGTCTTCCTGCTTTCCCCTGCAGTACTTCAGCGGTTGCATACTGGGAAAAGCTTTAACTTCTTCCATCATTGATAAATGTTTTTAATTTGGCTGAACTGCATCAAGTGTCTCGTAAGAGGATAGGAGTGATCTAGGAGGGCCATTGTAGGTGAGGGCTGGCACTCTCATTCTCTTCTAGTTGTTCTTTGTTCTATTTCTAAGGTATAGCTCTTATTTGTCCCATTTGTTAAGTCTATTGAAATAAAGATAGTGCATAAGGATATCTTTCATTCGCCCATTAATTAGCTACTCTTTAGCTCTGTTCACATTTTGAGAATAGCGTTTTTGGGTGGTTCCTTTCACCACCTTCATCTGTCTTTAAAGCTGAGGCCAAATCAAGAAACAAGGAAGGCAAAGTTAGCATTCAAGTCCCTTTTTTCCCCCATTTCTGGTAGTTTTCATCTCTTGCTTTGGCCCTTGACTTTTAAGAATAGACTTTGATATAGGGAAGTAATTTGCAATAAAGAACCATTATTGCTGCAGACCAGCAGGCAGTCCAATACAATATTGGAGTAACCCCAGCAATAGCTATATCAAGTGACGAGTGTACAACATTCCCTAACCTAATGAGCCTAACAAGAGGTGTATAAACCTCCTGCCTTGTTGCTTGCTACGAGCTACAGAAGTCATGCTTTGCCAGATTGACAAATAGCAAACAATTTTTTTTTTATTTTAATTTATGAATTACCTCCTGAGTGGTGATTACGTGATATTGCCCTGAAAGAAATGAAACCCCCAGTCATCCTTTGCTTTGTTTAGACTGCAAACTATACAAAAGGAAAAGAGAGAGATTTGCAAATTGTTTCACTGAGGTTGCAAAATAATGACTGAACAAGAAAGAAACAGTATGGATTGTATGAAAATTAGCGCAATGAAATTAAATAAAATCTTGGAAATAAGATAAAATGAAATATACAGATATGACAAAATTACGGGAAAAGAAAGGTAAGAAAAGAAAGCATCTTTGTTCGAGTTCAGAACTTGGGATTGATCAGGAGCATCACAATAATGTTGGTAAGAAGTCGTCAAATTAAATTCACACCCAAATACCTCGTCTGAACAACACTCTCAGCAAGGTTCCTGCATTGGCTAGAAACATTTAGCGCATTTTTTTTAAACTGCTTTTTTTTTAATAAAACCCCGGTGGGTTGAACTTAAATCAAATGTTTGTTTTTTTTAACCCTTGTGTTGCTTTAAACAATAAGCATAATAAGGATTGATAGCTGATAACAGCAGTATTTAAACTCAAACTTGCCCAGCCTTCAAGTTAAACTGTGGATTATAATTCATTAACTGATTTGTTTTCATTAAGCCACCAGAACTAAACTTAATTAAGAAATTTAATCGAATAATTGGATATGAGGCCGATTGAACTTGAAATAAGAAAATTAATTTATTCAGAAAAATATTCATGAATGCCTTGGTGGCTGATTATCACGCCCATACGTGTCGAAGATCACTGGCCTTCAAAGTTAAGCCCAGTACTAAATATGATATGATGAATATTAGTTTGAAAAATGTACTGAATAATACATAAATTAACCATGCCATTTAGGAGTTTGGTATCCTCATTCATCCCAGCCAGGTTCATGATTAATTGCAAAGAATTCTGAAAAGAATTTTAATTTTTATATCAAAAGTTTGAAAAAGCTTGTGGTCAGAAAAAGTTTCAAAAAACTAATAAGGATATCCAAAGCTATTGACAATCAGCAGGATAGTTTACTAATAATGAGAAATAAAAATCGGCGAAGAATGGGAAGCAATTCATCTGACCTGACTTCAGTCTTGTCGCAATTAGTGTTATATTTTCATTGCATATATATATATATATATATATATACCGGCGCAATCTTTAGTAACATTTATAATCAACTAGGCCTATATCTTTTTCAGATATATTGCATTGAATTTGAAAATGGCAAATATTTAGTTCACGAAAATCCTTTGGCGTGCATTCCAAGTAAGTGAAAAGGAAGTTTTCATCTTTAATGACAAAGTTCTCAAATCTTCTTATTTTCAGTTTTCATAATGGTTAGAGGTTTTAAACAATGTAAAATGTTAATGATATCTTACTTAGATTTGTAGTCTTGTTGTAAGGTCATATCTTACACTAGAACTTATTGAAAAGTAATCTTTTTGAGGTTCAAATTGCCGCCGGTTACTAAAGGCTTGTTATTCTTATTCTTCTTGTTTATTTGACTCCTCCCATCCTGCCCTTCATTATTGAAGCTCAAGATTTTACCTAAGTAAATATCAGTAACACTTATGCAGCTTGTATGTGCTAAAAGTTTATTACTATTGGTATCACTCTACAACATTGTTCATTGAAATTAACTGCCTTGAATTTACTCGCGTGAGAAGTAATTATGTTCATGTAATCCAAAAGTAATTAAACACTTAACAACTCTGTTTTCAAAATGGTTGTAAATAAATTGTTTGAATGAGTTTACAAATGCAATCCTTGTATTTGTTAAATATTTTCTTCACAGCTGGATGATCTTTTTAGGTAAGGGTTATTGGTATAGAGTGAAACAATAACTGGATTTGTTGATGAAGTCTATGTAGGCAAGGACTAGGTGAAGGAAATCTCAATTAAACACCATCTGCTGTCTTGTAGCATGCAAAATACTGGATACCTCACCACATTCATCAAAAAACCATGAATTTTCACGAAACGAACAACGATAATGGCATTAATGAAATGTCTGCTGACCATAGTACATTATAGCTCTCGCTTGACCCAAGTAGTCATGTGTTGGAGAGTGACATTTGAAAATTATCAAGCTCACTCCGCTTCTAAATTAAGAATAGCAACATGAATGTTAGAACACTTCATCAGGCTGAAGAAGTAGAGAATATATTTAAGTAGACTACTTATGGAAATGTTAGGCCCTGAGTGAATGTCTGAATGAATGAGATGTCTGAAGTGGAATGTGAACAAATGTTGAATATAGTAACGTTACTTCATATATACTTTACAGGAAACTATGGAATAGGGTTTGAGGTGTATGTTTCTGAGATAACCAGCAGAAGAATGTATCTGCAATGAAGGTGAGCAAAGAAAGAATAAAAAATTGTAATGACTAAGGGAAAGAAAGAGGCTGTGTAGAGATTGAATTATTACATTAGAGAGTTATTTAGAGATGATAAACTAGAGACTTTGAATGTTCAGGACAAAAGAGGAGCACCAATTAGATGAAGAAGTTCAAAAGAAAATGGAAGATATTGAAAAAATAAAAAGAATAAATATTCTTTTATGAGTAGAAAAGCTCTCTAGCACAGTGCTGTTCAAACTGGGGTGCGCGAGAAGCGTAAAAGAAAAACCTTAAATTTTATTTTTTAGTAATTATTTTACACAAGTGTTTGAAAATTTTTAACTAAAATTATTATAATATATATATATATATATATATATATATATATATATATATATATATATATATATATATATATATATATATAATATATATATATATATAATATATTTATATATATATATGTATATATATTATCATATATATATATATATATATATAATATACTATGATATATATATATATATATATATATATATATATTATAGATGGGTCCGATATTGTGTCATTAAATGTTATAAGAAATAGCACAAACAGGTTTAATGTTGGACTTACTTTATTGGTTAGTCTTTTTTTTTTTTTTATTATTAGTTAAAATGTGTTAAAAAAAAAATTAATCTAATTTGAATTTTTTATGTTATTATCTTTTTCCAATATCTTTTTCTTCAAATTTTTTTGTTTGTTACATTATCCTTTTTTGTTAAAAATAATTTTGCCCATTTTATACTTATAGAAAGATGGGTCGAGCGATCAATCATTTTTTTATGTTTATATGGATTGGGATGTCGATAAGAGTATCTGCTCGGGTGAGGAAACTTCAACTGCAGGATTTTCCTCCACCAAGTTAAATTTCATTCCTTATCTTTTGTTTCCAACAACATTTCCAACATCGGAAGGAAGTGAGGTAGATATTATTCAGAGAGGTTTTTCTTCCTCTTTACTTATTGATAGAAAAAAGGAAAAAAAATATTTTCTAGGAATGATTTGTAAGATGAAATATAAAATTTAAAGATAAAAATGTAATTATTTTAGGATTAAATTAATGTTTAGCTTAGCATACCATATGCTTATCATTTTGTCGATTTAGACACATTTTATTTGAAAAGATATTCTTTAATCACAATGTTAATCTTTACGAATAGTATATATATATATATAATATATAGTATTAAAATATATATATATATTATTTTGTACTATATAGTATATATAATAATAAAATATATATATATATAGTATATATATATATATATATATATATATATAATAATATATATAAAGATATATATATATATTATATATATATATATATATATATATATATATATATATATAACAAACAAATCCACACAACACTAACAGAAAACCACTTAAGACGCTGGCCACCAAACAACATTTTAAACAAACACCCATCAGAAATAGCACCAGAATTCAACTCATTACCAAGAATCTGATCCAGTCATCCTTGGCCAATGTTAAGATGCGGCCACCAGCCCAACTTACAATATTACAAACACAGATTCAAACTCAACCAAACCACCACAAACATCTGTCAAAACTGTAACCAGGTCCTGGAGGTAATCTTAATCTCTTGTCATGACCTAGTTTGATTTTATGTTTATTTCTCTTTACATTGCTATTATTAAAGTTATTAGTTAGTATTATAGTTTAATTATTTAATTTTAAGTATTATGACATTTAAATTGCCTATATATTCTACTGTAGACAGTGTGGCTTATTAGCGGGAGCGACCGACGAATTCATATTTACCCTACTGCCGCAGGTTCTCAAAATCGTTTGAATGATAACTTCTCTGCAGAAATCGCATTTCCAGAGTTTACCAAAGTTCAGGGAATTACTCTGCATCTCGACATTCTTTATGATCATAAGAGAAAAAGGTAAATCTTAGGTTATGATATTACCCTTATCGAATTCCATAAACTTGGTTAATTTTTTTTTTAAAGTTAGAAAATTACATAATTTTAATTTTTTTATATTTAAAAATTAATTAATAAATTTTTGTTTAAATAGTTTATTTGTTTATAACAATTATTCTGTACATAATAAATAAAATGTTTTCACCATTAGCTTTGATTAGTTATTATTTTAATTATTAATATTATTTGATTATATTTATTAATTATTTATTATTATTATAATTATTATATTAATTAATTATTATTATTATTGATTTGGGTATTTTTATAATTGACATTCGATGTGTAGTAAAAATGAGTTATTTTATGACCACACATATTCTTTCTTGGAAAATTTTAGGTGTTTTTCTGGAGGAGAGGAAGGGGGATAATTGAAATTAGTTATTGATGTTGTAGGGAAAGTAAGGAAGAAATAGTCCATAATGAAGAAAGAAATATTGAGTAATGGTGTTGAAGTAATGATCAATTTACAAGAGGTTCCAAGTAAAATGGTTCGAATTATATTTCCTCTTATGAAGAATAGAATCATCATGTCTTTGTAGTGTAGTCAAAATTTACCTTATACTATAAGGTAAATTTTGGTGTAGTTTAGTGTAGTAGTGTGGTGTGAAGTTGCACATAAGTAGTTTTACCTTTTTGTAGAAGATTGTTTCTTACCTTTTTATATTTAAAGGTTCGAGGAATTGAATAGATTTATTATCCATCTATCTTTCACCCGTCCCTTGCTTTCCCCATGATTGGGGGTAGGGTGTTCAAACATGTACCGTGAATTCGAGGCATGCATGAGCAGTTCTTGGATATTATTTATTATTTATTGGGTATTTTGACTTTTGTTATGCCATATGAAAATTAAAGAATGGCTCACGTTTACGAAAATGTTTGTGAAGATTAAGGATAATTTTGACATTTTTCTTATGGCTTCCATATTTTACCCATATGGAATGAAATAACTATTTTCATATCATACGACATTATGCGGCTACTGTGGCGCAAATGGTATCGAGTGGTCGACTTACATGGTGAAAATGCCTGATTCGATTCCTCCTGCTAATCTTAGGAAATAACTTGTGTGTAGTGTTGGTCAAGCACCGGAATTTTGCGCACCGCACCGCACCAGGGTAAGCGCACCACGCACTGCACCGCACCAAAAGTAATTTTTGTCGCACCACACCTCTATGTTTCAATGCGCACCGCGCTCCACACCACGCACAGCAATATTTTTAAAATTGCACCGCATTGGTACACTGGATTTGTGTGGCGGACCGCACCGCACCAAAATGAGCGCACCACGCGCCGCACCTCACCGCACCTGGTGCGTTGGCCAAGCCTACTTCTGTGATAGCCCTCCTCCTTGAATAGGGCTGTGCCCGTGAGGTACGAGTTTTTTTAAATGAAAAGAAAAGCTATTTAGATTATCTCCTGTTTGGAGAGAGGCAGTTTAAGAATTTAATTTATGGGAGAGAGAGAGAGAGAGAGAATGTGTTACATCTCGGAATTTAACTTAACTATTACTTGGATACGCGCCTCAATAACTTTTAATTGTACACTTGCAGTCGTTTCACCCTTACAAGTGGTGAAAGTGGTAATGTGCATTTATTCAACGTGGATGTATCTTTGCCAGAATGTCCCAAAATCTTGTCAAGTCAAAAAGTTCAGTTTGATTTTCCTTCATCTGCTGTAAGGCTCTTTTACGCATTTAATAGAAAAACGGATATCGAAGCTGGTCTTGGCGCAGGTGAGCATAGAGATAAATTTTATTTATTTTATTTATACCGTACGTATTGGATTGATGCATCTTGGTCTAAAATGATTTTTTTTTTATATATTATTGATTAAGTTTATTTTTGTTATATATTATATATATATAGATTAGAGTAGTATATATGATATATATATATATATATAGAGTTATAGTATATATATACACATATCAAGTATATGCTTATTTCGTACACATATATATTACTATATAATATATATATATATATATAGTATATATTATCATCGCCCACCTTTTTCCTCAAGACCAGAACAGAAAAAAGTAGTAAGAATATGACGCAAGTCGAAAAGAAAGCCCAGCCTTACCGTCCCCTTTATACCTTTTTAGTGAGAAACTTGCCGCCGTCTGAAAATCCACCCTAGAACATATTCACAGAACCGCGACTTGACCCTCACTATGGATCTCGTCATACTCACTTTTACTGACTCAATCAAACTATTTCTTAGGTTTCACTAGCGGTCATTCCCAGCACACACACCGACATACATCCGGTTTAACCAACGACTTGTCATCCATCCTTTCCATATGACCAGACCATCACAATATACTCAAGTTTATTCTCTCATTTACGCCTTTCTTCACACACACAACTCCTATGCCCCCGGCCATTCATTCCTGGTTTATCATCTCTTCCTCACACTTAACACGCCCCTAAAATTGTCCATCTGAACACATTGTACCTTAGATTTGTATCTCTTATATATCTCTTGTATCTCTTAACATATCCTCATACAAAACCCTAGCACACTCAAGAGCCAGACTTAATCCCTTTACAATCCACCAAGGATTTAATTGCATTCACAACCACCATCCAACCATTTTAAACTTTCCTACTACACTTGCAAGTATCTCCGTTCCTTTTTTATCCAACATGCTATCCTAAAATATTTAAGCCAGATACTTGTTCCAGTTATTCACTATCCAACATGATTTCACAACGCGGACTCTCCTCACTCCACTACCCTGACCTTACTATTATCTACTTTTACTTTTAAACCCTTTCTTTTACACACCCCTCCAAACCCGTCTACCAATCTTCTCAAACTCTCTTCAGATTCACCCTCAAAACGAAATCATCAGGGTACAATAAGTTAGGCACACTATACTCTCTTTCAATCTCCTTCAGTTTAGCGTCCTCGACTACCATAACTTCAATCACTCCATCCATATACAAATAGATGGCCAAGGAGAATAACACAATCCGCTTCCTCTCACTCCACTATTAATATTAAACAATTCAGTCTCAACTCCATTTATTCTTACACACGCTTCACTATCGGCATACTATTAATAAATTAATATACTGTAAATCAAAGGGATATTTATTAAATAATTTTTGAATCGTATTTTTTCTCTCGAAATTACAAAGATATAAGCAAAAAAATTAACAGGTGGGCTTTTATTTACTTTTTGGGCTGTATTTTTTTTTCCAAGAGCTGTGAAGGCTTTTTTTTTTTTTTTAATATTTCAATTCAAAATAAGCATTTTATTAATTAAGGATTTTTTGGAGGGAGTGGGTGGAGGAGGACATAATGAATCACTAGTATTTGTCTTTATCGATGTTTATTCTTTGCCCTCTTTCCTTTTCATCATTTCCTTGCACTTAAAATGTTTGCTTAATTCCTATTTTATTTTGACAGAAGAGAGCTTCGAAACGAAGTTTTCAGATGAAACAGGCCCTCTTGCCCTCATCACTACCACTATAGAATCTTGTTTCATTCAAACATATTTTAATCTACTTTAGTTACTCATTACATTTTTTTAAAGATTTTATTCTCTTAAATTAATTTTCAGTCATTTATTACTATTTTAATATATATCATTTAATAATTCCTGATTTTTATTATTAATAATTCATAATTTTCTTTGTAAATGAATTCATTTTTATCATATTTTCTTTTGCTGGGATTAAAGTGCAGAAGACTTGGAAAACCCTGCAATTCAGCTCTCGGAATCTGAAAATTTTGATGTCGTGACGTCGTGTCTCATTTGTGACATCGATTTTGATGGAATTAATGAAATTGTTTTGGGCATATATGGACAGGTTAGAATTCTTCTATTCCATCATTTTATATAAAGTTATACGCTTTATAATTTATTTTAAATAGCGCTTATTTGATGCAGACATTGACACATCTCAAGAGAGAGACGGAGGTTAGTAATGATGTCTGTAATGAGCTGCAAGAGTAACATATCCCAATTTTTAAATCTCCCCATGAGAGAGAGAGAGAGAGAGAGAGAGAGAGAGGAGAGGGAGAGACCAGACGAGAGAAGAGGAGAGAGAGAGAGAGAAGGAGAGGAGAGATGAGACGAGAGTGAATCTGAAGAGAGAGTTGAGAGAGAGAGAGGGGAGAGAGAGAGGAGGGAGAAGGAGGGTGGGGGGAGGGCAGTGGGGCGAGAGGTGAGAGGGAGACGAGGAGAGAGAGGGGCTAGGCGAGGGGCAAGGGTGAGAGGAGGGAGGGGGTCGGAGTCGATCGAGTGTCAGAGCGATGGCGAGAGGAGAAGATAAGGTGCGGTTCTCGAAGAATGGAAGGAGGACGCGGGAGTTCGAAAAAGCCAAAAAAGCCAAAGCTATAAACTGGTGTTCTGGCGAGTGTACTTTCCGTTCACTTGAACCCTATGTCTTTGCGGACCGCATGGGAGGAGACGAGACAGAAGGCGGGGGCGGCCGCGAGACGGGGCAGAGACCCAAAAGATGGAACAAAAAGAACAACCAAAACAGAAGAGACGGGAGAGCAAGACCGGAGCGAGCATTCGGGACGAGAGAGCGAGAAGACGGGAGTAGATGGGAGAAGGAGAGAGAGAGAGCGCGGCCGGATGGGTTTAGAAGGAGAGAGAGGTGAGGGAGGTAGTGAGAGAGTGAGGGAGGGTGTGAGCGGGACGGACAGAGCGAGGAGAGAGGAAGAAGAGAAAGTAAGAGGGAGGGGCGAGAGGCATGAGTGGGACAGAGGGAGGAGAGAGAGTGAGATCACTGGGTGGAAGCGTCGAGATAGGCGGTGTGCGGGAGGCGAGGAGAGTGAGATAGATAGATGAGCGCTCGGAGATGGTGGGTGGAGAGGACAGAGGAGTGGAGCGGAGGAGAATAGGTGGATACAGAGCACTGTAATGAGAGAGAGCCAAACCCTACGTAGGCTTCTGAGGGAGTAGAGGAGAAGTAGCGAGGAGTGAACAAACGGAAGGGGCGGGAGAGAGAGAAGAGGAAGAGAGAGAGGAGAGAGGAGAGAGAGAGAGAGGAGAGACGCGACGAGAGGACGGGATTGAGTCGAGCACTGGATGCTTGATGATGGGGAGGCCGGAGGTTTAAAACAGAGTAGTTACATCTCTTTTTCTAGAGATAGGATGAGAAGAGACTACGACCGCGCAGCTGGAAGGAGAGAGAGGCAGGAGAGTGAGATGAGACACTCGCGTCCACGCTATCTCACGCTTCCGAGTACGTGGCCTCCGACAGATCGTGCACAGTCTGTCACTCGAATCGGTATCCCGCTCTGCAAGATCAAGATCACTAACATCTGTCAGAATTCGCACCAAAGGCGACATGTGCTCATAATTCTCGGGATATGGTTACAGAAGACTCGAGCTAAGCTCCCATTAGAAGAGGCGATCCGCACAGAGCATTATAGCGTACCGAAGAATACGAACATGACTACGAGTGCCCGCAGCGACGAGAGCACCTTGGAACCGTCCCGTGTTGCGACTCATATTGATCCTATAAGAAATGCTTAGCTTCCTGTATTCACATGAACGATCTATCACCACAGACACTACGATTGCGGCGTAGCAGCCCGATTACCCAATCTTCCAGGAGTCTCCCCGGCACACACGGACTGAACCCACCTTCCTCAGCTCCACAAAATTATAGATTCAATTTCTGATGAGACGCAGGATGTCAAGCGCAGACACGCGCGCATGCCTTATCTCACGTTTAGTATCGGATAGTGTGAATCACTCACACGGCGTCCTAACCTTTTCTCTCAGCAGATGCTCTGCACCTCACCTGGTCCGGCTTGGTCCACATAAGATAACGAGTGCTCGCGCCAAGCTTCAGATCCGCCGTCTGCACATCTGTCAGTCTAATGCGCTATTGACATGAGAGATCATGCGTCCGTCTGTGTCGCAAAATGCATGCCGTGTCCGCTATACATAGCGTATGAGATATCTCTGAAGGAGCATTTGAACTAGAGGTCAAGACGAGACGAGAGAGAGAGAGAGAGAAGAGAGAGAGAGGAGAGAGAGAGAGAGAGAGAGAGAGAGAGAGAGAGAGAGGAGACGAGAGACCTGGAGATGAGACGGAGAGTGAAGTGGAAATACGAGACGAGACGAGAGAGAGAGAGACCAAAGAAACAGAGAGAAGAGAGACGAGAGAAGAGATAGAGAGAAGGATAGAGAAGAGGAGACGACGGAGAGAGAGAGAGAGGAAGAGAGAGAGAGGTAGAGAGATGGAGAGAGAACTGAGAGAGAACGAGAAGATCAGGAGAGGAGAGAGAGGAGCACGGAGTTAGAGGGCTGTAGTGTATGTGAGAGAGAGTAGAGAGGAGAGAGAGAGGAGTAATGAGTGAAGAGATGAGAGAGTATAGATCATTGTTGGGGAAATCAGTTCAGAAGAGGATGATGGAGAAGAGGAGGATAGATGTGATGAATATTGAAAAAGACCGAGAAGAAGAGAGAGAGAAGAGAGAGAGAGAGACGAGAAGAGAGAGAGAAGGAGACGAGAGAGATGAAGACGAGAGAGAGAGAAGAGAGAGAGAGAGAGAGAGAGAGAGAGAGAGAAGAACGATGGAAATGAGAGAGAGAGAGAAGAGAGATAGAAGAGACGCGAGCGCGAGAGAGAGGAGACCCGAAGAAAGAGCAGTGATGTAGAGAGAGAAGAGAGAGGAGAGAGTACGGAATCGAGGAAAATATCTCCCATTGGGCTTATAGTGTGTAGGGTATTTCCCATAGCAATCCCCATTGCCAATGGTTCGCTCTTTTTCTTTTGCCTTTTGCTTTCATATCCCAAACGTTCTCTTCCAGACAACACCTTACATACTATTTACCTTCTACTTTCCAATGTTTTGGGGAAGAAAGAATTACCCACGGTGCATGATTTCTGAGTGTTTGTAGAAGCAACTTAATAGGTGACAGTGGAGCTAGTCTGGGCTGGCTTCCCGCTACCACTTATTTCTCTCTCTTGCCATAAATGCTAATGCATGCCAGGCCAGGTCGTGATCTTTCGGCGAAAATGTATGAATCGTATGTGTAAATGAAATAGAAGAATACAATGGATTGGTGGCAGAAGAGATGAGAAGGTAATGGATGCTATTTAGAAGAGTAAATTTCATTTGCTAGCTGTGACTGTGAAACAAGATGAAAGGAAACAGTTGAGAAAGTGAGCCACCGCTGAAATGTCTGTGTGCTGGTGTGCTGGATTGAGAGGGGGAGAGGAGTTGCGATTCTGATAAGTGACCTGTGGCACAGAAATTATGGTGGGATTTTGGCTGTTTGTTGCGCCTAGTTACTAGAATTCTCAATGTTAAAATTTAACTTGAAAATAGCAAAGGTACGTGATTGTGGCATATGGTCCATCTGAGGGCGATGTTGAGGAGAGAGTGCGTTTTTTTCATGGCGGATAATTCTGAATTTGATGTTTTGGATGGGGGTAGTAGGAGCTTTGGATTGATTGTGTTGGGGGTGATTTAAATGGTTGGATAGGTGATCATAAAAGGATGGTACAACAGGTGGTTTTGGGGTGCGGGGAGAAAATGAGAATGGTAGGAAGTGATTGATTTCTGTGAAGAAAAGATGTGTGTGGTGTGTGTGTTAAGTAATACTTTCTTCAAACAAACAAGTCAGTATTCATAAGCGATTATACTAGAGTTTGGTTATAGTGTAGAGATGGTTATTCGAAGGTGAAAAGTATGATTGATTTGTGTTGGCGAAGCGATGTTAAAGTATTATATATGTAAATATATAGAGGGCGTTAGGATAGGGATTATCGGATCATTTTTGTAGTGTTTTTTGTAAGATTAAGTTAAAGTAAGAATAATGAATAAGTATTTAAGTGCGCTTGCCAAATAAATCAGATGAATGTGAAACACCAATGACCCGACCAATTCTGGACGCAAATTAAGGAAGCGTGTTGTTAGTAGTGCAAGAGGAGTCATGTGATGTGCCTAAAGTAGGATAGTAAAAAATGTAAATAAGGAGTGTTGGAATGAAGAGGTGATGCAAGTGATTGAAAGTAAAAATGAGGCGTGGTTGAATGTACTAAAAGTCAACGATAAACGGGTTCTCAAAAAAGAATGGTGTTCTGGAATAGTGATAGAGGAGAAAAAATTGGAGGCTAAAATTGCATACGTAGGATAAAAAACGAGGTAAAGGAAGAGCTTGGAAGGAGGGACTTACAAGGGAATAGGAAGCTCTTCTGGAAGTAAGCCACTAGGGTTTAAGAAAGAGAATAAGGAGAATCTGACTAGGATAATAAAAAGGATGGTGCTTTTCGTAACTGGAGGAAATGGATTGAGGAGAGTGTGGAGGAATACTTTGAAAATCTGTTATAACATTGTCAGTAATGAAGAGATGATAGTGAATGTGTGTGGGTTTGATGGTTCAAGAAGGAATAGAAGGTAATGGGTAGAGTGAGAATATTGAAGAATTGGTAAATTGCAAGCATAAATGCAATACGGTGAAAATGACAAGAACGGAGGCGAGATGGTGATTGAATGAATTTTGAAGTTTTCCAACAAAGTGTTTATGAAGGGTATAGTTCCGAGGAGATTGGAGAGAAGAGAAAACAAATTTCAGTAACAGTACACTTATATAATGGTAAGGGGATAAGAGGATAACTAGTGGGAAATTAATAGAAGGAATAGAGTTATATGTTGAAAAGATGTTAGATATGGATTACTTATAGCCTGATATTTGTTTTCGAAAAAGTGGCATCGAGTGACTGAGGAAACTAATTGGTTGAAGAACAAGGTGCGTTTAGAAGTCGGGTCTAGAGGATGTGTGGAGTCAAATTTTTACAATTAAAACGAATTTGTGAGAAAATTATAGAGAGAAGGCTAGAATATACCTTGTTATGTAGAGAATTTTCAAGTAGAGATTACTCCTCAACCAATGCATTACTAACTAGGATTAGAGTATGGTAGCCTCTTATATGTATGACAGGGTAGTGTGAGTACACATATACTGGTGTTCGGTGGTACGACATCTGAATTGGAATTCAAAAGAGTATATATAACGTAGTGAGGCCGCTGTGTTCAGAATAAATTGGAGCAGATCTGAAAGTGATTAGTTTAATATTAATAGTGGAGTAAGGGCAGAGATGTGTTATGTCATGGCTATTAATGTATATGGATGGGGGTTGTGAAAGAGATTAGAGGTAGGAGGGTGGCAGAGGGAAAGTGTTAGGATTGAGACATGAATATAAGAGAGTGGAGGGTACCTGCTTTTTGTATAAGTTTATTGATTTATTTTTGTGTGATGAATATGAGGTTAGAGTTGAGGAGGATTTTGGAATAGGGGTTGCGCAGGGTGTGTAAAAGAAGTGGCTTGAAAGTAAATGTTAGATAAGAGTAAGTTATCGGTAGCGACGTGAGGGACGGTCGAGGTGTAAAATTATGTTTAGATGGTGAGCAACTGGAACACCAAGTGTCTTTTTAAATATTTAGGATAATGCTGGATCGGAAAAGGAACGCAGATTGACTGCAGAGCTGTAGCAGGAAGGTTGTGAAATGGTAGGAAGTGGTGTGAAATTAAATCTGATGATGTAAATGGACTAGTCTTAAGTGCGTAGGGTTTTACATGAGGGCTGTTGTTGTTTCCTGTTGTTAATGTATCAGTAGTGAAAACTCGTGGTCTGAATATGAGGCTATAGATCTTAAGGCTACAATGTGTTTCGATGGACAATCTTTCTTGGGACGTGTTATGTGTGAGAAAATTGAGTGAGATAATTGAAGATTAAACCAGTAGTACATTGATTATGGTTTTTGGTCATATGGAAAGGATGGATGTGATTTTCAGTTGGTTAAGCGTGATGTTGTAGTGTGTGAGTGCGCTCGGGAAACATAGCGACGCGGCTGGGAGACCGATGTAAGAGTGGGGATGGAGGTCTTTACGCCATAGGAAGGGACATGTCCTCTTGTAAGGATGTTTTTGTGGAATGTGAGTTGTGCAGATTGCGATGGAAGAATAATGGTGCATTATAGGAGTGAATAGCTGGTTTTGTGAGGCTGGTTGTCGGCTTTGCCCAGGATGAAACCCTTCATTACGAGATCGCACATCAGTGCTACAGTGAGGGTCCATCTCAGCCTCATGAAATGGGTGGATTTTTTCTGACTGGACGAGATTCATAGGCTTTAAAGGGTATAAAGGTGAATTGGTAAGGTTGGGCTTCTTTTCGAACTTTTGTCATATTCTGCTACTTTTCTGTCTCAACCTGTGAGCTGAAACAAAGAATGAAAGGGAAAAGGTTGATGGATGTTTTGTAAATGGAATGGTTGTGTGTGAAATTGTGTATGTTAATATTGGTTGGTGTTCAAGAACTGAGAGGGAGAGGAGGAAAGTAGGATTGCCATTACGTTGGGCATGTGGGTACAGAGGATAATAGGTAGATTTTGTTTGTGGTGAATACTAGAATTTCTAATGCGTTAAATTTAAGTTTTGAAAAGATCAAAAATGGTAAAGGGATGTGTGATTGTGACATATGGTCCATCTGAGCTGCTGATGTTGAAGAGAGTGCGATTTTTCTGGGATATCTGGAATAATCTGGGATTATTGCGAGATTGGGAGTTGATGGGAAAAGTAGGACGCTTCAGGTTGATTGTTTTTGGTGGGGGACGTTCTGATATTGGTTGGATAGTGTGATCTAAAAAGGTGTATAGGGTGTATGAAGATAGGAGTGTCTTTTATATGGGTAGGATGGTGTGAAAAAAAATTAAGAATGTGTGAAGAACATTCCTCCCTTTTTTTTGTGATGAGTAACGTGGTATTGGTATGGAGTGTATGTAAAACTTTTCTTAAGTAATTCATTTAAGAAGTATTC
>JABUQX010090472.1:20000-28474 GCA_015478945.1 Trachelipus rathkii | reverse complement strand
TAAAGATCGATTTTAGAAAGGTAATCGATCACGATAATCGATTTGCGAATCATCAAAATTGATCTCGATCATATTTAAAAAGCCTTTTAGGAACCAAAAACGGAACCAAAAAGCCCCCTCTTGGGGCTCCCCGCCCCCTTTTGGAGTGCCTAAAATCTTGAGTTCAGGGCTCAACCTCGGGAAGTCGGGGGTCTTCCAGACCTTAAATTCTGGTCTCAGCGACCTTGAAAACCCTAACCTTGACACGTCAAGCTTGAGAAAAACCAAGTGTTTCAAAAATGCTTGCAACATTTTGCAACATTGCAACATTCTGGCTGTGACCTTGAAGCTGCCAGTTTCCCCTCTCCTTACTACTCACATCATCATGTCGCTGTTAAACCTCGGGAGGAGCTTAGACACAATAGTGATCCATTGTAATCGATGCCCTACACTGTACTGAGAATCAACGATGAATGGGCAGGTTAACGGGTATGCACTTGGTTTTCCGAATGACAGTTAAGGCGTACACACATGTACGCACACACAATAACACATTAAAAATTGACAACAGTTGGAACCAGAACCTAAATCGTCGAGGTAAACCTTACATGCGGGCGCGGTCACACAAACATTAACTTATATGTACCTTCAATCGTACCGTGTAACTTTGAAACGAGCCGTTTCCAACAACATAGGTTATTACAATAAATGTTCCGTATTGTTTGCTCATTCAGCCCTCCGAGTTGTTGCAGAGGTTTGAATCACCCATTAATTATATATACTATATATATATATATATTATATAATATTATTATATTATATAATATAATATATATATAATATTATAATTATATATATATATAGTAATATTATATATATATATATATATATATATTATATATATATTATATATTATATTATAATATTATATATATATATATATTACTATATTATATAGTGATGCAGTAACATCCGCATCTCGCACCGCGGAGCATCCGCAACTTTATAAAAGATCCGCATTTCCGCCGCTTTTGCCACTGGCGGGATGTGGCGCGGATGCGGATATTTATTGTCTTAGATTGGATAAAGAATTTTAATAATCAAAATTACTTTAAGAGTTGATCTGAAAATGAAGAATTGAAAAATGAATTGAGTTGGAAGGCAACTTCAAAATACGGCTTGATATTCCATTTCTTAACTTTATGCAAGACATCATCTCAATATGATGGAAAGAATGTATGCTCAAAGCACCTCTGCTTCGTACGCCAGTTTTCCGTATTTCCAAATTAACCTTGCTTCACTAATGTTGGCAAATGACACGCATATACACATGCATTAAAGCTATTGAGACCATTTGAAGAAAATTACCAAAGAAAAATATCAAGCATCGCCTCTACATCTTCTATTTCCCGATTTGTAAACCATTAATCTCAACAGCTATGGAAGCATTGATTTGAACCATCTTCAAATGAAATGATGAGGTTTTAAAAAGAATGAAAGATGTTAACTTAAACTGAGAGCTAAAAAAAACGTTTATGTTGCTAGTTCTAAATTAAACGAACTTCCATACTCGGCAACTTAACTTTAGATCCTCGATATAAGGCAAGTTTTTTTTTTGTAACAATATATAGAACAAGTTAAATCGATCACTTTGTGTTCGCTGCAGTTGAAAAACTTCAATACCGAAACAGGTCTGTTAATTCGCCCACCCATAAAAGGAAAAAAATACGAAATTCTACAGCAACCAACATCTTTCTTACAATTAAACCTTATAACAAGATTCCAATGGAAGAATTTCTACAGCTCCATAGTGTATGAAGAAACACCACTCATACCAAATAGATCGTTGTTGCAAATGATTGAAAACTATTCCCAAGAAAAACGACTAGATTACAAATATTGAATCTACAGTTGGTAGAAAGTTAAAGCAAAATTTTTCGCCACCTTGAGAAACTTCGCCAAGGACAATACTTGGGCCATGTCCTCCAATCATGTTCAGGTGAGAGTATTTATCAATGCTGGGCTAATAAATGATGAAAAAGAGAACAGACTCTCAGCAGAAAAGGCAAAAATTGATGTTTTCTCAACATTCCCATATTAGAATTTTCAATACCAGTTTTGCAAAAAGTATACAGTCCATTGTAAATCTCTTCATTAAGAGTGGAGGTTGTGTAGAAGAGGTTTGGTGGGGTGCATTTGAGTTGGGTCCCCGTCCCGCACGCTGGTAACAATTATATTATTAATAAAATGTGGTCTAAAAACTGGATATATATATATATATATATATATATATATAATAATTATATATATATTAAATATGATCATATAGTATATAGAATATATATATATACATATAAGTATATATATATTATATATATATATATATATATATATATATAATCAAACATCCGCATCCGCATCCGCATCCGCGGATATAAAATCAAACATCCGCATCGCATCCAAAAAAATGACCATCCGCTGCCATCAGCTAATATTATATATATATATATATATATATATATATATATATATATATATATATAGCTATATATATATATATATATATATAATATATATATTCATATATACTATATATATATAAGTATATATTATATAATATTATTATATATATATATATTAGGAGTGACCCGAAGGTGTTAACAAACATTGGAAGACGCCGACACTGTGCATACGTTATATACGCACACGTGGAACATTATTTACGGCATGACGGCATAGTATGTAAAGATAACATACGTACATGGTAAGGGTACATACGTTCATGTGGCAATGTGTTATGTTCACATAAAACGTAAATATTGGTTGTCTTTTGTTGTTGTTTGTTGTTGTTGTTGTATTGCGCGGACAACTTCACACACACCACACACAACACACACACCACACACAACACCCACACAACACACATCAGCACAATGAGGAGGTTTAGCGAATGAAGTCAGAGTTATTTTTTTGTCGATGTTATGCTGCTATTAGGATAGCTGTTTGCTAGCGTTGGCCTGTTTGACGGCTGGGCATATATACCTATAATATATGATAATATATATATAACATATATATATATATATAATATATATTAATATATATTATTATAATATATATTATATATATATATATATATATAATATTATCATATATATTTATATAATATATATATATATATATATATATATATATTATATATATATTATATATATATATACTATAATATATATATATATATAATACCTATATATATTATAAATATATTAAATTTGTGATTAAATGTGAAGGTTTCGACGCAGTTTGTCAATTACCGAAGGATTATGTTACCCTATGGCCTCTTTGAAGCTGACGCGCTCTTTTCTGCCGTTTCTTACTCTTCCCTATGAACACGTCGCAGCAGTGTATTAATAAATATATTCTGTCGATCGACGCCACTCCCTCTGCGATTCATGCCGGACACGGTGGCTTAGAATTATATATATATGGTATTTATAATAATATATATATTATATATATTAGTGATAGTAGTATATTATATATATATATAATATAATTACTATATATATAGATATATATTTTATATTATATATATATATATATATATATAGACTATACTACTATATATATATCTATATTATATATATAGTATATTATATATATATATATACTATATATATGTATATAATGTTATATAATATTTATATATATATATATATTATATATAGTATTATATTATATATTATACTATATATATATATTAATTTTGACCGACAGTTTAGAAACAAACACCGGACGACGACAGTTGTGCACACGTTTTATACGTGCACAACGCAAATTTTAGTAAATGAGTGGCTATAGTTATGAAGTGCCGTTTCATACGTTCCATGACCATGTTGCACGATGGACTATTTAGGTTGTTGTTTGTTGTTGTTTGTGTTGGTTGTTATGTTATTGGTTGCAGGGGAACACACACACACGCTCGGTTGCATACACACACAAAATGAGAATTTAGGAATGACGTCATATTTTAGTTCTTGTCGCTGTTTGTTGTTAGGATTGTTGTTGTTGTTTGCTGTTGAGCTAGCGTGTTATATAATATATATATATTATATATATAGTATATATATATATATATTATATATATATATATATATATATATATAATATATTATATATATATATATAATATATATTTATATTTATTATATTATATATATATATTATAATATTTATATTATATATATATTATATGTATGTATTATATTATATCATATATTATATATATATATACGATATATATATATATAATATATATATATATATATTATCTATATTATAGTACTTACTTTATTAATTTTATTTTTACTTCACTTTAGTAGCTTTTAATATATTTTTATTTAAATTAAATTAGTTTTAGTCTCAATAGGAATAGGAATAGGACCATCGTCTATCGGAACGATTTACGGTCGATTTAGACCACTTAGCCAAAGTATCCGTTCTATCTCTCCTTAATAGTTTTCGCTTATATTCGAGGCTCTCATGAGGAGAGAGAGAGAAGAGAGGAAGGAGGAGAGAGAGAGAGAGAGGAGAGTAGAAATGAGAGAGAGGAGAGAGAGATGAGAGAGACCGTCCGTTTATCGGCTGCTCGGCCAATTCTGAGTTCATTTCCGCTCTTGTGCCTCCGTTTTTCCTTTGTAGTAACAAACACCGGATGACGACAACTGTGACCACGTTTTACACGTGTACGTGTGCTATCATTTACGTCACATGAGTTGCTATAATTATGTAAGCTGTATATAGTTAGTTGTATAGTTATGATATATATATATATTATATTATATGAAAATATATACATTAATATATATAAATATATTAATATATGAATTAGTATATATAATATCAAAATATATATATATTATATATATATATATATATAATTAATATAATTTAACTTTTTCTAAATTTACTTTAGTAATGGTTATAAATATATTTTGTATTTGAATAATTAGTTTTAGCCTTAAATAATACATGAACAAAATCTTCGAAGCCGGTTTACTTTAGTAATCGTTTTAATATATTTGTTTTTGAATTAAATTAAGTTTTAGCCTTAAAAAATACATGAAGCAAAATCTTCGAAGCCGGAATAGAACATCGTCTTATCGGAACGATTTAGACCACTAAGGTTAAGTTGCTCTGCCTTATCTCTCTCTTAATAATTTTAACTTTACTCTGAGTCCTGATGAGGAGAGGAGAGAGAGAGGAGAGAGAGAGAAGGAGAGGAGAGGAGAGAGAGAAGAGAGAGAGAGAGAGAGAAGAGAGAGAGAGAGAGAGATGAGAGAGAGAGAGAGGAGATTTAGACGAGAGAGAGAGAGAGATGAGGGAGGGAGAGAGAGAGGAGGAGAGGGAGAGAGAGAGAGAGAGAGAGAGAGAAGAGAGAGAGGACGCTTATCGGGTTGGCCAATTTTGTAATCTATCTTTGTGCTCCAATTTTTGCCTTTGTAGTAACAAACACGGACGACGAACAACTACACACACGTTTTATAAGACACGTTTGCTATAAATTTACGTACATGAGTGGCTATAGTTATGTAAGTGCGTACATACGTTCCATGTGCACATGGACCGTATATATTATATATCATATATAATATATAATATAATATATATATATATTATATATATAATATATATATATATTATATATATATATAATTATATATATTAATATATATATATATATATTGATATTAATTACCACATCTCATAAGATTACAATAATCTGATGACATGTAATAAATTTTCCAAACTTTCCAAGTCCTTCCGCTGTAATGTACAGATAAATGCACCAAGCTATATTTATCCATTCCCACTGTAATACTACCCCAATAGATGTCATTTCTTCTTTCCAGATCTCGGTAAATTTCTCAATGTTAATTGCAGTTAAACATGTCGAAGATCGCTAGTTCATAAGTAGACAGCAGACTTGTTGCGTAAGTTTCAATAGCTTAAACCATGGCTATATTTTTCAAACTTCTTAAATTTATCAATTCAGCAAGATGTGCTTATTAACTTTCCTCTCTCATTTTTAAATTAAAGGCTGATATTTTTCTGTCTGAGTGTAACAATCGTGAAACCCATGCGGTAGTTCTGATAATTCATGAAGAAGTGGCGGTAACAATGTCGATTATGCTATAGCTTTGATGTCAAGACCGTGAAATTTCCCAGGGTTTTCAATCGCATGAAGTACACGATTGAAGTCTTCTACAGGCATGAACAGCGCCTTAATACTGGTATTACGATTAGGAACGCAAGTAATGTAGCGATCACCATTGCTTTTACGACGTATTATTATTATCATGCCATTACTAGGATGGGTAATACCGTGAGTGATAATGTCAGACATAAGCTTAGGTTTAGGGGGTGAAGCCATGGTTGCAACACAAAGAGCAATGTCTTACTGAAAAGCCTTCTGTGTAAACAGTTACAATTTTAAAGAGATTATTTTAGCTAATCAGAAGAAAGCAAACAATGTTTATGTATATATGTACAAACCCGGGTTGGGGATTTTTTTGATTTTTTTAAAAAAATCAAAAAAATTAAAAAATCAATGATTTTTTTGATTTATTTGATTTTTTTGATTTTTTAGATTTTTTTTAGAAATTATATATAATAGGTATATATATAATATATATATATATATATATATATATATTATATATATAATATATTGAGATTGTAAATCCTATTGAGAGACAGAATTTGGCAGAACATATGAACATAAATAATGAATAATAATAATAATAATATGAATAATAATAATATAATAAAATTAATAATATAATAATAATAATAATAATAATATAATATATAATTATATAATTATAGTAAATAATTAATAATAATAATAGATAATTTAATAATAATAATAATAGATAATAATAATATAATTAATAATATAATAATAATTAATGACAATAATAATAATAATAAATAATATAATAATAATAATAATAATAATAATAATAATAATAAAAATAATAATTAATAAAAATATTAATATAATGACCTATATATATATATATTATTTATAATATATATATAATATATTCTATATATATATAATATCATATATTGATATATATATAATATATAATATAATATATATATATATATATATTCTATCTTATTTCAATAAAGGTGTTTTAGCCGTTTTATAAAGATTCGTCATTTATATTTTTACTAAATTTTAGGATTGAAACTCTCTCTATATCTTTACATAATTTCCAGTTCCATAAATGATGGCATGTAAGCTATATTTTTTGCAATGCGTCAACGCCATTCCAGTAAAATATGATCAAAACGTTCTCATCCGTTCAGGACAGTTGGCAAATAATTTATGTAGTCGTCTTGTGAAAATTCTCTCCCACTTTCTCGCTTGAACTGAGTAAATAATTTACGTAATGTCTAATGAGTTTAAGAGACTGCATTAATAATATTTTTCAGAGTCCTTTGGTAACAATTTTATAAATGTATAATTCTCTTGATACAGCATATTATGAGTAACAGTAAAATTAACATTAAGCAAACATCTGTTATTAATTTTTCGCAATATTAACTTACGAACTTGGGAAATATATTTATCTTAGTCAAATCATTAAATTAATATAGAATCCATAAGGTTGTTTATAGGTTCAAATATTTTTGTATGTTTACACCTTTGCCATATTCTAATATCCAAAGTATTCGTATATAGCAGGCACGTGCCGTGACTTGTCTCTCAGGGTAGGCAGACTTAATATATATATATATATATATATATATATTATATTATATATAGTATATATATATATATAATATATATATAGTTATATATAAAATATATATATAATAATTATATATATAATAATATATATATATATATTATTATATAGTATATATTGAGAGAGAGAGGTATCCTCCCTCTCACTCATCGACATCATTCCAAACACTGGGATTTGCGGGTCAAAAGCAGAATTCAGAATGCCTTTAAGACATATGAGTCTTACTTATTAAAAATGAAAATGCTCGGTATCGGCCATATTTAACCAAGTTCAATATAGGAAGCCATAAGCGGCGGGGAGAAGAAGCACAAAAATCCTTTGCCTTTTTGCAAGGGATAAATGAAATTTTTGTTTTAATTTAGGATAACAGCCTCTGTAAGAAATAATTTTTATGGCATTAATTGTTTTAAATATTAAATAAAAATTAATAAATAATTCACTTCTTTTGTAGGGCATGCACTGCCTACCTTGCCTACCCAGAAGGCACGTCCCTGGTATATAGATGTTTAGAAAATATCTGAACTCTTCAATCACATACCTTCACTAATTGAGAAAAGTTTGTGTGACAGGCCATTCTACACAGTCTACTCCCTTTTCTCTTTCCAACTCTTTGATCCCTGACTTAGCCTGTATGCTCAGTCTTACATGTACTCCACTGGTAAAGTCTGGAAC
>JABUQX010090472.1:0-10000 GCA_015478945.1 Trachelipus rathkii | reverse complement strand
ATTCTATTTTCATCCAACTCAGTAGTAGGAAGGGCTTATTGGACCTAACCTCTTTTACCCCACCTGACCTTTTTACCCCTAGGCCTCTTTTACCCCACCCTAAAATTTGGGCAACCCAAATTTTTTTTTAACCCAAATTTTTTGGCAACCTTAATTTTTTGGCAACCCTAATTGCGCAGCAACCGTTGTACGTGTCCAACCCTAATTTTTTCGGCCAACCCTTTGGTCTTCAAGGGGTCAATTTTGGCCAACCCTAATTTTTGGGCAACCCTAATTTTTTGGCAACCCTATTTTTTCGGCCAACCCTTTGGTCTTCCAGGGTGCAATTTTGAGAACCCAAATTTTTTCGGTAAACCCTTGTGTATTCTACCTACAAACCCATTGTGTATTCTACGGTACAATTAAATACCTTGATTTTGGCAACCCTTCGGTTGCGTAGCAACCGTCGTACGTACTTCCCCCTATTTTTGACCCCCCTTCGACCCCCCCTTTAGGGACTTAGCCCCCTTTTTAATGTTTTGGCCTTGATATTTCGGTCTTGGCCTTGATATTTCGTCTTTGATACGGTATCAAGGGCTGAAATTGACCATTCTTAAAGGTCAGTGGAGGGCTTAGTAGGGATTATCTTGAGCCCATCCAGTTACCTGCCACCTTGCCTTTGGTAGGTAACTGTGCTAGCATGAGATCATGTAGGTACCTGACCTGTATGGATCTGTCCTAACTTATTTCCATCCGCGGTCGCATCTACCCCTAAACACACACACACGTGGCTACGTATATATATACATTCACCACCACAAAACAAAAACTCTAACAACCGAGAAGGCACGGAACTGCATTCGAAGCAATATAGTATTAATTATATATATATTATATATATATATATAGTCATATAATATATATAATATATATATATATATTATATATATATATTATATATATATATTATATATATATATTATTTATATATTATAGTATATATATATTATTATATATATATATATATATATATATTGCGATCACGTTGACACTTATATACTCACACACACTCACACACACACACACACACACACACACTCGATATTTTGATGCCTCAACTTTGATGCCTCAGCCATTGATGCCCCAGCATTTGATGCCTCACTTGGATGGCACCTATATTGTGGTTCAGCTTTCTGATGGTGCCTATTCTTGATGTTCATCTTTGATGGCTTCAACTTTGATGATGCCATCTTTGATGACTCACTTTTGATGTTTCAGCTTTGATGACTCAGATTTATTGATGACTCAACTTTGATGTACGTTCATCTTTGCTGTTCATCTATTGAAGGTGCCGTATCTTGATGACTTCAGATTTATTGGATGGTTCAGCTTGACGGTTCAACTTTTGATGGTCACTCACCGTAAGGGATGTATCTAGGAGTGTTCTATTAGTGTTCTATGAGTATTAGAATGAGTGCCAAGTGAGTGGCAATGAGTGCCATGAGTGCCAAGGGAGTGCCACATAGTGCCAACTGAGTGCCACACATTGCCAAACTGAGTGCCACTTATTTTCAAGCCTTTTCTAGGCCTTCCTCTGAGACTAGAATTCCCCTATATGGGGGTGTGCTACCCCTAGTTATAAGGTATGAGGAATCGAATTGGTGTATATTACAAGTGCTAGGGATGCTTCCTACTAATGAGTTAGCTTTTTCTAACACTTAAGGCCTATCTATATATATATTATTATAATATATATATATATATAATATTACCTACTATATCAGTAACTATTCTCCAAATACTACTAATATATATAACAGTTCATATATTTATATATTTATATACTAATGCACAACGGTGGCAGCGCCACCGGTCAACTGAGGATGGGTCTCAAGATAAGTCGGTCTCACTATAGCCCTCCACTGGACACCCTTTCACTAGACAAATGGTCAATTTCAGACCCTTAGTACCGTCATCAAGCAGACCCGAAAAATATTCAAACTGAGCAAGACCGACAACATATGTCACCAGGGCCAAAAACAATCAAAGCGGATAAATGGCCCGGTTCAAAAAAAATAGGAGGGAGTAACGTACAGCACGGATGCTAGGCAACGTCAAGGCGTAGCAAATAAGGTATATAAAGTTGTCCCGCTCTACGAATACACGAATGGGTTGACCTGAAAAATTTGGTGTGTACTCAAAATTGCAACCCTGGAAAGACCAAAGGGATTGGCCGAAAAATAGGGTGCCAAAAATTAGGGTTGGCAAAATTACCCCTTGGAAGACCAAAAGGGTTGGACCGAAAAAATTGCGGTTGGTGACACGTACACGGTGCCAAATAGGTTGCAAAAAAAATTTAGGCTCGCTTGCCAAAAATTTGTGTTCAAAAAAATTTGGGCTCGTTTGCCGCACCAATTTTATAGAAGGTGGGTAAAACAGAGGCCTAGGGGTAAATGGTAAGGTAAGTGGCGGTAAACAGAGGTTTAGCGAATTACCAATAGCCCCTCCCTACTACTCAACTCTCCATCTTGGAACTGACGTGAGGATAAAGAACTCATAATATAATATATAATATATTATATATATATATATATATATATATATATTATATATATTTATATTATAATAATTATACATAATATAAAATTATTATATAAGGTTATATATATACTAATCATTTACTATATCATAATACTCTAATATATATAGATATAATAACTATTATATATATACATCTATACTGTATAATATGATACGCATATATATCTCTATAGTATATATTATAATATACTATATCCATATAATATTATAGATATATATATATATCTACGGTAACACTCTACTGCTACTACGTACTGCATTATATATATCATAATATATTTAGTTATGATTGTAAGCTGTACGAGGAAGAAAGCAAACGCAATTCCCATCATTCTTCAACTGCAACGTTAACAATTGAAACAGCAATCTTCGTCGGGGTAAGAAAAGCAGCCTCTTAAAATCAAATAAAACTAAACTAAATAACATTAAATAAATAAATAATTAAAATATAATAAATAGAATAATAAATAAATAAATAAATAAAACTAAATATATTTGTCGCATTTTTGTGTTTATCTTTATCTTATTCAAACTTGTTTGTTGCTTTCATGTTAATTTGCTTTTGTTCTCTTTTGAAGCCCCTAATGTTCATGTTCTCTCTATTTCATTCTCATATTAAAATTTATGTAATATGCTAATTTATAGAAACAAAATTGATTATTCATTATTATTTATGATCCGTATTTTATATTACTTTTATCGCATATTTTTTTATTAGTTATCATATTATTCATTATAATAATAATATAATATCAATAATAAATAATATATTAATATAATAATTAATAATATAATAATATAAATAATATAATAATAATAACTATCCATATCATAATACATATTATTAATAACATAATTATAATAATTAATAATAATAAAATAATAATAAAATAATAATAATAATAATATAATATTTTTTTTTTACTATTATTATTATTATTATTATTATTAATCTATTATTATTATATTATTATTATTTATTACTTCATTTCATTACTTTATTATTATTATTATTATTATTAATTATCTCAAATATACTGACATTGTTGATGCCATTGTTTTAGTAATGGGTTTTCATTTGATTGATCGATCGTACCTAGTTTGCCTCAATTCTTTTGTCATCCTTTTGTGGATTACAACCACATTCATATAATTATATATATATATCATAATATATAAACTATATGATATATACTATATTATAATCTCTATATATATATATACTCATATATATATTCAGTATATATATATTTTTGAACTACTAATTGTTTACAATTCCTTCTTTTCTTATTTCAATTTGAAGAGAGCGCGGTACAATCTCTCTAGATTCTTCCTAATTGCAAACCTGTTTTGCTCATATAAGATTCTATAGTGCGTGTGGCATTGTGTATCTGCTATCGAACAAGTGCTATTTTTTAGTGCTACTACCCATAACTCTATAGGATAGAATAATTTTATTATATCTATATATATATGATATATTGTATATTCATATGTATAGTAAGTCTATACCCTATTTGTAGTTCATATTCCCTAATTAGGTGATATCTAATTTTTTGCCCACGGTGATATATATATTATATTGAATATATTTTTATATAAATCGTACCAAACCTTTTTAGGTATTATCCTATGTGTAGTATCATTATTTTTTGTCTCCTCATACTACATCGGTTAAATTTTATTATCGTAATTGATAATAACCCCTTATGATAGTAGTTATTTCTACATTGTATCTAAAATATAGAATATACCTACACTCTATATAGGTTTATATAAATATGTTATTAGATATTATATATATCTTTATTATATCCTTATTAAATATGATAGTGAGCTTAGCGCCGTATATTTAATATTATTTAATATGTCCTTATACTTATATATATGTATTATATCTACAGTGTGAATAATTTTCTAGTAGTGACTTTATTATAACATGAGTATATACTCATTATATCAGCAGCAATAGGATATACCTAGTGATTGAGTGGGTTACTAAATATTTGATATATACCCATCGGGTATATTATTATATTTTTAGATTATTCATATTTTACATAGGGTATCATTATTTAATGTATAATCAACATACTATGTTTATATTTGATTTGTTATATATACTTATTAACTCTAGTATTAAGTATATTATATCTGCCTGACTGATATATTATTTTACGTTACACTTCTATAACTTAGACCTATTTGCATAGTACATATAACTTCCATTAGGTATGTTCTAATATATATTAGACTCATAGCACGTCTTTATAATATTAGAGCTTTGTAAGTATAGATATATATCTACATCTCGATGCTGCCGCTTAAGAAAATTAGGCGGTGGACCTAGGGTATAGTCCATAGTCTGGATTGTTCTAATAATATCCATGTCTGGAATGGTATGCTACCCATTTCTTTTTTTTATCAAAAGCTGGTGCCACACGGGCTTTGCCCTTTTCTAGAAGTAAAACTCTCTAGGAAGTTGCGTCGTTGGATCAGTAAACCGATCGTTCTACTATTTTAGCCACAGTATAGCCCAGTTTGTCTCTACTGACGTCCTCATGTTTAATTAGGAATGTATTATTAAAGAATATTTGACTATAATCACAGTCCCATCTCATAAGATTTTAAAGCATATTTTAAACACAATAATTGATGATTGCAATTATTAAACTTGGGTGACTTTTAAGCCAGAATTGTTCAACATTTAATTGTTAATCTACGATGTCCAGATTTCCTTAACTTTCCCCGTCCCCCGTGTTGTCCTACAGAATACAGGTTACAAATGATGATGAAGAGCCTCTTCTCTGACATTGGTTTCGCATACTGTTTAAAACCAAGCGATATTTTATTCATTAATCAGAATTTGAACAACTTATTTATTTCATTATGGTAATTTATTCCAACTTGTTCTTACAAGAAGGAGTCTTTATCAGCTGTAAGTTTATTCATACATCATTTAAATCTACACAATATACCTTGTCTCCCAGTGCTATAATCGCCATCAAAATTATTGTTACCTTTGTTCCAATTATCGATGCATTTTCTTCAACACTGTCAAAAGATTCTTTCAAACCTGTTTTCCAACACTGAGAACATTAAGTAAGAGAATTACTAGATGTGTTTTAATTAAACTTGATGAGTGTTGCCGACTGAAATGAGAAAATGTATTTTATTAGATCTTAATATAAACCTTAGCATGTGCCCAGGCAACAATTTCATGACGAGGTGGTGTCAGCTGCAGATTTACAACTATTACCCTCAGAAAGGTTGATGGAGGTTCCATCCTTATGATTGCAGATGACATGCAATGTGAAATCCAAATTTCTTTATCGAGAATTCAAGAGCTGTGAAATTTTTATTTTTCAGTGAGATATTTCTCACTTCTGAAAGGAGTACCTATCATCCTTTTGTAGCTCCACTAATAAAGTTTACAGTAACTGTGTTAATTGTAATTATTACATTACATTTGGTAAGTAATATTAATTTATATTTTGCTATAGCAATGAAAGTTGTATTAAAATTTTCAAAAGAAACACAAATGAACTGTATTAATAGTAATTATTATATTATATTTGGTAAGTTATATTAATTTATATTTTGCTATAACAAAAAAAATTTAAATTTTTAAAAGAAACACAAATGAAGACATCTGTTTTATACACTAATAAAAACTAAAAATTTATACAAATATTTCTTTATTTTGTCAGTCTTAAATAAAAAATTATCTTCTTAAATAAAGAATTTTAAGTTTTTCCTTGAATAAGATTTTTAAGCTTGTACTCTTGTTCATTCTTCTAACACCAAATGTCTCAGATACTCTTCAGGTAGTCTCAGGAAGGGTATTGACCCCCCTAGCGGGAGCAACATCGTCCTCCATTTCCAGACTCTAAACACTTCCTCCATGACTTTTCTCCAGAAGATCCGCTTCGTGAACCTTTGGTTTCCATCGCTAGCCCTAGAGTTGTTGCAAGCAATGTAATTAATTAAAGGACCAGGTTGCTATGCCTTTCGCCTTAGCTTTCCTTTCATGACCTTGTCTCAGGCTGTCGCTGATTGGTGACCATCAAATCGGCCAAGGCGTAAAAGATATTTAGCTTGGGACATTCTCAGTGTAAAATTTCAAATAACTAACTGCTCAGAGATCTATCACACACAGCGAGCCACCACACACACACACACACCACAACACACACACACACACACACCAAAGCACAACACACACACACACACACCAACGTATATATATATATATATATAATAATATAATATATAGAGTATATATAATATATAATTATATATATATACTAAATATATATATATATAATATATAATTATATAATAATATATATATATAATATATATAATATAACAATGCTTTATGAAGAAGAAAAATGTCCATTTTCTCTTATTTAATTATCTTCAGATTGTGATGTTCCTTTTATCTCAGTAATATTCATCCTTATGATCATATAATCTCAGAAAGCAGCAGTCAGGTCGTCAAAGAAATTCAGTAAGGTGCGTCCACGTTTACAAAACCGTTCGTTCTAAGGGACTCAAATAACAGTCGCTTATATGGCTGATTAAAAGCCGAAAGATGCCAATTTTAAAAATTCAAATATTTCGTGATAAAATTTGGTCCGTTAAAATCATGATAACTTACAACCTCCAAAACTTTCATATATATATATATATAATAATATATATATATATATACTATATAAATAATATTATAGTTATAATTATATATAGTATATATAGGTGTAGGGATTAAATATATCATATCTATATCTACTATTGCCATGAATTTACCCGATACCTGCAGGAGTAATAGACACACTATGAATCAAATATAAATTAATTATCAAATCAACTTATAATACAATGGGAAAGTTTTTAACAAATATAAAATGTTGCTTCTAAACATTAATAAAGTGTTTCCTAACCTTATTATATATATAATATATATATATATATAAGGTATATGTATAATAATATATATATACTTAATATTATATATATATATAATGTAATGATATATATTATACAGTTCTAAGATATATATTTATTATATTTTTTTTTTTTTTTTGTCACTAAATATTTCACACTTATTTAATATAATATAGACCACAAGAACAATTAAATCTATATAAATATATTATTAATATATTAATTAATTATATTAATTAATAATAAATATTAATTAATTATATTATATATATATATATATATATACTTATTAAAATGTAATATATATTAATAAATATTATTAATATAATATATATTATATATTTATAATTAAATTAATATATATATTAATATAATATATATATATATATATATATATATATTATATACTATATATATATATAATATATATATAGTATAAATATATATATATATATATATATACTATATAATAAATAATTATTATAATATTATAATATTTATATTATAATATTATATATATATATATTAATAAATATATATATATATTAAAATATATATTATATATATATATATTATTAATATATATATAATATATATAATATATATATATAATATATTAGTAGATCATATATTATATTTAATATATTATATATTAATATTTAATATATAATTAATAATTAATATTATATATATATATTATATAAAGCTATAATATAGTAATATAATTAAATATATATATTATAATATATATAATATTATATATTATGTAAATATATACAGAGTATGGCATTAACTCGTTTAATACAGATTAGTCAGTTATATATATAATAATCTAACTAGTCGTGAGTTTAAATTTTATATCTACTAATATATTACGATTAACGTTGTTATATGTTTATGCGAATAAAATCATATAATATGATTCTTTAGTGTATAAACACGATTTATTTTAAGATTTCTTGTCAGCTAACGCTAAGTCTACTGTTAATCAAAAATTTAGGGAATAAATAGTTAGTATAAAGACATTTATATTTATCATAAGTATTATCCTATGTGCAGAAGGAGAAAAGAACTGGCCACCACCAAATATAGTCTACTGTGCTATGTCGCGTGTTATAAGATTACTAATATGCGAACGTTAAGTGTTTTGGCGGTACTAGCAACGTAAGGCTATCACGCAACAGTGATCAAACACCCATCTCCTTTTAACCGCAATAGGATAACTTTGACTATGCTCGGAGTATATACTAATCTGTTAGTGATCGCGTTGAATATCCTCCTAACATGATCCCGTCAGATAAAAATTAATTGTTAACTAAATCGTTCCCATCAAATGATAGCTATTTGATGAGAGTCATGCGAGTATCGGTTAAGATTATATAATTTCATGTTATATAATTGTAGCCACCCTTACTCTCAACACTTTTTCTCATCATAGGTATATGCTAGGATTGAATTAATTTTATTACAATGACCAAATATTGTTATGATTGTCTGTCGATCACCCACCGAGCAGAATTACCTAAGAAATGAAAGTTGAGGCTCTGGTTACCATTAATGTTACCCTAGACGGTGCTTTTACCCCACCCTCAAAATTGGCAAACCGCATTTTTAGCCCAAATTTTACCATGCCCCTTGGAAACTTTTGGGCCTGGACCTGTTTGTGGGACTGACCTTTTGATCCCTTCAGAAGAAGATGGCTAGCCAGACGATGACGCATCATCCCGATATGCTGTAGGCTTTTAGGACGCCCTTATTGAAATGAAGAGTTTTAGAGACCCTGATCGCGATGATATGTTTTACTGGCAGGACCTTGATCTGTTAATCCACCTAAGCCTTTATTTGTGCAACCTAAAAATTTTTTTTTACCTTGTATTTTTTGGCCACCCTTTATATGGCTTCGCTCTTTTTGATGTATTGACCTTGACTGACCTTGACCTTGACTTTTTACCTTGACCGTGACTGACCTAGGCCTTTATGGCATTGACCTTGACTGTTTAACTTGACCTTTTTTGACCTGACCCTTTTTAGCCTTGACGAAGGTAAGCATCCGTCGTACATACATCCCCCATTTTTAGGATCCCTTTGAAGTCTTTCCATGCGTATCAATTTTTTATATTGGCCTCTAATTTAAGTTTTCGATTAATTTTTAAGGGCAACGCTACCTTTTTGGCAATCTAATTTTTGGGGCGTAATTTATGATTTTTTACCCTATCGTCCATGATACACAATTTCCTGATCAAGAATAGGAGTAATCACCTAATATTTTTTTGTAATAATGAAATTAAGCTCTGAGACTGTAATATATGGTAGTAAGATCATTCTAATTATTTAGTTTATTGAGGTACCTGTAAATGTTCGATTAAGTGTAATCAAAAAAGATTATATTATATAATATAATATTAGGTTTGAGTATATATATATATATATATATAAATATATTATATATATATATATATATATACTAGTA
>JABUQX010090471.1:32500-43259 GCA_015478945.1 Trachelipus rathkii | reverse complement strand
CTTTCGACTTAATACTTTGACCTCTCGACTTATACTTGACCTTCGACTTAGCACTTAGACCCTCATTTAGCACTTAGACCTTCGACTTATACTTAGACCTTCGACTTAGCACTTAGACCTTCGACTTAGCACTTAGACCTTCGACTTAGCACTTAGACCTTCGACTTAGCACTTAGACCTTCGACTTAGCACTTAGACCTTCGACTTATACTTAAACCTTCGACTTAGCACTTAGACCTTCGACTTAGCACTTAGACCTTCGACTTAGTACTTAGACCTTCGACTTATACTTAGACCTTCGACTTAGCACTTAGACCTTCGACTTAGCACTTAGACCTTCGACTTAGCACTTAGACCTTCGTCTGTACTTAAACCTTCCGACTAGCACTTAACCTATCGGACTAGCACTAGACTTCGACTATACTTAGACCTTCGACTTTATACCTTAGACCTTCGATTATACTTAGAACCTTCTGGACTGTTTCGTTCGTTTTTTTTGTTGAACTTAATATAATCGAAAGACTAAGTGCAAATTCCGAAAAATGATTTCGACTTAAAATTTTTTGGGAAATTATTTTCTCTGTGATTTTTTAGATTTTCACACTTAGACCTTTGACATATATCAGTTCCCGTTGAGACGTCACTATATGGGGTTGAAGTGATAGTTTATAACTTAAAAGGTGTTGCGCGATCAAGTTAGATCGTTTTTCGGTTCCCTTCGAAACGTCACTATAGTATAGTGTCGCCTTACGGGAATCGCAAAAGCGGCTAAACGCTTTCAAAACCAGTTACCTAAGCTAAAACTTATCTTCAATCCGATTATGACGTCATATAGTGACGCCTGATCGGGAACTGATATAAGTCGAAGGTCTAAGTGCAAATTCCGAAAAATAATTTGGACTTAAAAAATTTTGTGAATTATTTTTTTTGAGAAATTTTAGATTTTAGCACTTAGACCTTCGACTTACACTTAGACCTTCGACTTATACTTAGACCTTCGACTTAGCACTTAGACCTTCGACTTAGCACTTAGACCTTCGACTTACACTTAGACCTTCGACTTATACTTAGACCTTCGACTTAGCACTTAGACCTTCGACTTAGCACTTAGACCTTCGACTTAGCACTTAGACCTTCGACTTACCTAAGCTAAAACTATCTTCAATCCGATTATGACGTCATGTAGTGACGCCTGATCGGGAACTGATATAAGTCGAAGGTCTAAGTGCAAATTCCGAAAAATAATTTGGACTAAAAAATTTTTGTGTGTTATTTTCTTTGAGAAGATTTAGATTTTAGCACTTAGACCTTCGACTTATACTTAGACATTCGACTTATATCAGTTCCCTTCGAAACATTCGTGGAATCAGCGTAAGATAATTGTTCTAAAAATGGAAAAAAAAAATTTGTGATTTTTTTTTTATATTTTATTTTTTTCTCGAAAACTACGATAGCTACAAGAAAACTAATAACATTCGTGGAATCAGCGTGAAATATTTGTTCTAAATATGCATAAAAAAAAATTTAAATTTATTTGGATATTTTAATTTTTTTCTTGAAAACTACGATGGCTACAAGAAAAATAATGACATTCGTGGAATCAGCGTAAGATAATTGTTCTAAAAATGGAAAAAAAAATTTTGAATTTTTTTTGGTGAACGAAGAAAAGAAAAGACGCGAAAATAATAATTTCGTTCAATCGTTATCGGTTTCTACCACCGGGTGAGAGAGGCAGTCGTTAAAGGAAGATATTTTTTCCGAAAATACTCTATACGAACAAACCAGCACCCGATATTTGCGAATATACTCTTCGATAGAATTTTCTGCGCGCTTCATTTCCTTCAACAACCGTTTCGACTTCTTCTCCGCCTCGAGAAAACTTCTTAAAGACGAATAAAAATGTTTAATTTTTTCTTCGGCTTCTCTTAGAAACACGAGTCCCTTAACGCCGTTCGCGCCGCCTGTTTTGACGCTCTTTTCTAAATTGTATTTTATACGCTCAAAATCGAAAACGTTCTCGCGCCACGAATATTGAACGTGGAAACTGGATCTATAAATTTCGTCGTTATTCTCGCAGAAGGGCTTCGTCAGCTCTGCCTCTAATCCCGCATTTTCTCGTTCGTCTACGCTTCCGATAAACATTTTGAATAAAGGGGACGAATAATTATCGGGCGAGTCCTTGTTATTCAATAGGGGATTATTCGTTCGAACTAAATAATAAATCTCCCCTCCGCGCTCTTCTTTCTCTTCCTCTTCCTCTTCCTCTTCCTCCCCCGTTGGCAGCTCCGTTTCGTAAAACGCGCCGAGAAAAGAATCATCGTCCTTTCCCGATTTTCTTCGCCGTCGCGACGACCTCTGCTGTTGCGAAGGTTCATTTTTAAAATAAATATCGTGTTCGTAAATACGCTCCTTCAAGTACGTTTTAGCCGCTAAAACTTCTGTCGCCGAATAGTTTGTATGGTCGTCGTCCTCGTCGCGATTGAAGACGCCTCGCTCGCCTAATAAAGGTAAGATTTCGGTATTTACTCTTTCAAAAACGCCGCCGCCGCTCTCGTCGTCGGTGACGCCCCTCGCGTCTAGCACGAGCGGCCTTATCCTCGCGAATGCGACTCGCGCGAAGATCATGTGGCGCTCGGCCTCTTCGCGAGATTTCTCCAAGAAATCGATATCGTTATAGGGAAACCTTACGTAATATTCGTTTAAAAGCCATTTAGCCAGGCAACAAACGAAGTGACTCTGCAGTTGAATGGTATTCAGATACTTTCGGATATCCTGAATTTTTTTCTCCGAAGCGTGTCGAACGAGTTCGTCCGTTATCACCTCGATCGCGAGTTTAAAGTACAAAAAATAAAATTTAAAGTGCAACATGGCTTCCCTCCGGTGTAAAAGTGATCGTTCTTTGAAAAGGAATCCGAGCATTTCTTCGCGCGATAAACTTTCTCTAAATTTCGACAAGACCATTCTTTTTTTCTCCAAGTGTTTCGCTTTTCTCTCGACGTCCTCGATGCAAGAATCCAATAAATTATTAAAGGAGTTTTTTGAAGAATATATTCGATATTGAAGAAACAGCGACGTGTTCCTGTGAATATTATCGTTATTACCCATCGTGTCGTCCGTTATTTTTACGTATTTTACTCAATCGACGATGATTAAAATAAATTTATGGCTGTATATTTAAGCAAAACGTATACACTCGTAGGAAAAAAGTTTTTTAATTTTGTTTTTATGTATTTTTCGCAATCAGGTTGATTAAAATAAAGGTATAACTAAAAACATTTTTTTATTTACACAAAAAGTACACACTTTTAAAAATAAAACGCGAAAATTTTTTATAATATATAATATAATATAATATAACATAATATCTTCAATTATCGAAATACAAGTTAAATATTTTTGAAATTTCGTGGTCTAAAATCTTTTGAATTTTTTTGTCGGATTTCGATGACCACCTGGTGTAAAGGTAATTCACGTAAACCTCGCCAAATATCTTATACTTAGGCTGACTTTGAGGGATGAAAAATATAAATATTATCTTCGATTTCCGAAACGTATTCACCGACGACACAAATTTCAATACCGATTTATTAAAATTTGAGCGGTCTGTTTCATTTGACGACCGAGATTTCGCGCGCGGTAGAAAAAGAAGCGTGTTGCGGAAAATGGAAAAAATTCTGCTAGAAATAACGCGACATAGCGCGGATATCGAAAGGTGCGCTATTAAGATTCAAGATAGCGTGAAAAAAATCGAAATGAACAACGAAGAAATTCACAGGGCGCTTCGCAATTCGAACGTAAACTGGCAATCTTATTTTGGATCGAGGTGTTCCAACACACCCGCGACGACGAGTTCGGTGATGGCGGCGACAACGCTCCGCGATGAAGGTGTCGACGATCACCCTTTACTCGTGATTCAGGGGCCCAAAGGTCTGCTATCGACGATTGTCAACGATAAAGAGTCTTTAGCGGGATTAAATTAAAAGGTGAAAACGGAATAAAAAATGAAACAAAATTGGGGGTGGAAAAAAAAAAAAAAAAAAAAAAAAAAAAAATAATAAAAAAAAAAAAAAAAAAAAAAAAAAAAAAAAGGAAGAAAGGAAAAAAAAAAAAAAAAAAAAAAAAAAAAGAAAAAAAGAAAAAAAAAAAAGAAAAAAAAAAAGATAAAAAAAAATGAAATGGTGCGAAGATTTTAGCGAATACCATCATCATATTCTTATTATAAGGAATATACTCAAGAAAAATTTAATTATTTAACAAAGAATAAAAAGTAGAAAAAAGAATTGAATCGTTCAAATTTCGTACGTAATATCTTCGGAGCTCGAATAGCTGCAGCGACCACGATGGCGTAGGCGACAGCGGCGTGCGCTCGGCGGCGGCGAATCCTGTTTCGGCCCCGTCGAGAAGTTGGGAAGGAGAAGGCGACTCGGTAAAAATTTGTAATCGATGGGATCGAATAAAGCTTTAAGTTTGGGGTTGTTTTTAAAAGCCTTGCTCCTCAAATAGTGATTTGTTTCAATTATTTTTACCTCGTGGATGAGCCGGTCTATGTTCGTGAAGCAAGTAATGTCGTAAATGTTTTCGAACGCCGCTCTTTGCAGGCCTAATTTCAGCAAAAGATATTTGTCGCGCATCATGCGACGGTACTGCTGCTGTTGCTGCTGCTGCTGCTGCTGCTGCTGCTGCTGCTGCTGCTGCTGCTGCTGCTGCTGCTGCTGCTGCTGCTGCTGCTGCTGCTGCTGCTGCTGCTGCTGCTGATGTTGCTGATGCGAGGTCGACGGCTGCGGTGGCGGTTGTTCTTCGACCGAACTGGTCGTCTTCGTCGTCGGATCGTCCTTTTGGCCGTCGTGGTGTAAGAAATAATGGTTATAAGAGCCGATGCAGTCGAGATAGTTCCGAATGTGGGAGCAAATGTTGTTAATCGTCGTCAAATTGCAGTGTTTCTCGGCTCGGTTCTTGATGCGAGGATCGATGAAGCTCAAAACCGCCAAGGCCAAATTTTTGGGAGTCTTCTGATCCAAAATGTTGTTCTTCTTAACGACGTTGTATAGCTCGATCGCTCGGCGCGTTTGTCGCGGATCGAAATCCACTTCACTCGCGTACTTATGGATCAAGAACTTGGCGTTGTTGACGTTGTTCAGTTTCGACAGTAGCACTCGATCGCCCAAACTAATAACGAAGTGACAAAATTTCGTATCGAAATTCGCGTCCGTGATGTTAAAGGCGTCGAATTCGTTCAATTTGAGAATCGCCGCCTGAATGCACCAGTCCAATTGCGCGTTGGGAATTCGGATTCGTTTGAACGTGCTCTGGTTCCTGCATATCTTGAGGTGGAAAATCGTGAGTGCTGTTATCGTTAAATTTTTTTGACGCAGCTTGTCGTCGATTTTTCGACATCCCTTGATTATGACGAGGCATTTCTTTATAAGAGCCTCGGTGAACTTTAAGCTGTTGCTTCGTTTCACGAGCATGTACTTCTCCCGGCGAAGTTCGATCGCGCGGAACGTGCTCAAAATCCTTATAATTTCCCCTTCGTAGCCGGCGATGAGGGGGCGATCGTGACTAAATTTGTCTCTTATAATTTTCCTCACGGGGCAATTGTCATCGTCGTCCGATTTGAGCATTTCGGATATCTCATTTCGCGTCCTTTCTTCGTTCAACTTATCGAAATTTACGCCGTACGAAAAACGAATATCTTCATCCGCGACGGGGGCGTCGGGACGAGGAGGAGGCGACGAAGAGCTGGAGCAGGAGTCTACGTAACGAACGTCTTTAATTTTTATATCGTCTAAACACCTCTCGGGTTTGTAGATTTCGGCGATCGACGCGTTCTTGTTTTTCAAATTTAGGATAATTTCGTTGTTCTCGTTCAGCACCCAACAATCGGTTAGATCGATAAACTTTTTAGGATCTTCCATTTTTCCTTTTCTGGGCCGGGAAGAGGCGTCAGCGGAGGCGGCGACGGCGACGGCGTGCCCATTTTCGCTTTTTATTTTCTTCCCAAAATTTAAAACCTTATTTTTGTTTTTTATGTTCAAAAATTCCATTTTTTCCGATTTTTTGACGAAGATTTCCAAGTCTTTTTCGATATTTTTCTTTCCCCCTCCAGCTTCTATATCTTCACCGTATTCCCGTAGATGTATCGAAAGTTTCGCCGGCACGCTAGAATAATCCACTTCTGGGTCCCAATCGTCGTCGTCGCCATATTCATAACGGAATACGTTAGAATACGAATGTGAAGAAGAAGAAGAAGAAGAAGAAGAAGAAGAGAGTTCTGACGGTGATAAAGGGTGCTCAGAAGAGTCTGAGGAACCGCTATCCGACATATATAAAGTCGACGACGAAGATAATGATCTTTCCATCTTAAAGATTTGTGGACCGGTTTTATCTGTAAATATTATTATAATAATAGTTTAGTTTGAGAAGCTAGGGCTACGACTGCGTCGATTAAGAAAGGAGATTCCTCCCTCATCTTAAATTTATCATCATCGATCAGTTCAACATACTAATAAAATTATTTCAATGAATAAAATTCGTATATAGATAAAATTCGTATATAGATAAATCTTTAATAATTTTTTAATAATTTATAGATTAATAAATTTATTTATATAAAAAAGGAACTTATTTATACATATTTTTGGAGATGAAAATATCTCTTAACCAGAATGAGACTTTCGCCCCTTTTTATAATTCTTTCGAACTAATTCCCTCCTCGACTTTATTAATCGCGCCCCCCTCTTCCTCGACGTTCGCGACTTTATTTTTTTTGAGAATATATTCCTTCATCGAAAAGTATAGTATTGGAATGAGCGATCGCTTCTTCACGCCAAAGTATAATATGATCGACAAAGCGACTATCACGAATACGAATTCCAACGCGCTTTTTGCCGTCGATCCCAAAATATCCCTTCCCATTATATCACTAATGATACGTTTCAAACCTTCCTCCAAATCTTTTTGATCTATTATTTCGATAGACGAAGGGGTGTATTCAGCATCATTTTCTTTTGTTTTCTCGCCGATAATGGTTATAGAGTTATTAACGCCGAATCCGTTATCGTAGTAGGCGTCGTCATCGTCTTCGTCGTAGACTGGATTTTCTTCGTCGACGTTTTTGGTGCCATCGGATGACAAATTCGATTCGGAATAGAGCCGCTCCGTTTTATCGGATGTCGCGGGGTTCGGGAGTAAGTTTTTCGACGATAGAAGCGAGAAACTATTTAGGAAAAAGACGAAAAAAAACGCGTATTTTCTTTTTTTCGTAAACATTCTCTTAAGAATATATTATAATAATAATAGAAAATTATTATTTACAGGCCCTTAAAAATTTATTAATTCCTAATAAATAAATAAATATTTTTTTTATTTTAAAAATGCGAATATTTTATTAATACTTATCACTTCATCCATCCTTGATCGCTAGAGGAAAAAAAATCGAAACCGATTCAAAAATGACGGAGCCTGAAAAATTGGGTGGTTCCCACTATAGAAACCTGTGGAGGTGGATCCGAGTTTGCAAAGGATTTCAGAGAAACGAGATTAAAATTCAGGGGAGCCTGTACAAGTCGTTAAAATCAGAATTTTTCGGCTCGAAGAGAAGCCGCGTACCCGATTTAGGTACCGAAAAGGATCTCCCCCTCTGTATAGTATTAGCCGAATACGATGAGAAATTGCCGCCCGGAATTAAAGACGACGCCGAGAATTTACGCCTGGCGGTAGACGTTTTTATGAAGATCAACCGGGACAAAATTGAATCTTTCCGGGAGAACTACTGGGACCACTGCGAAAAATACCTCAATAGCCCTAAAACAGAGAAAAGGAAAACAGTTTTAAAAGAGTTTTTTTTTCGAAATTTGTCGACGGAGAGAAGTAAAAATAAATCGCAGCTCGAGGATGACGGTTTCGTCGTTTTATCGGATCTCGGGGAAATTCGGGACGCCTTCGAAAGGTGCGAGCGGGAAAGACGAGATAAAATAAAGAAACACGAAGCGCTCGACGAAGTCGCCGCTGCCGACGCCGCCGAGAGATCCAAATTGAGCAAAAGACGCAAAGGAAAACGTTTCAAGGCCGAAACTGCCGAAACTGCCGAAACTGCCGACACCGCTGAAGAGGAAAAGTGTGATGTAACTATAACCGCCGGCCAAAAAACGAAAACGACGTTGACACCATCGGGAAACGAAGAGGATCTTTCGGCCGCCGCCGATGATGAAGATCCCCGAGCCTCGCTCGAACGTATTAAATTAATCTTAGACGGTATCGAAGAACGGCAAAATTATTTGCTGAATTTCTTTAACGAAGAAATCCTTCGACGCCGTCGTGTAGTGGAAACGGAGTTGGGCGACAGATTAAAGGAAACTAAAAATTCGACTATGGAAATGAGAGACCGAAATCGGAGTTGCCGTGAGGCTCGTAAACGAGACGCTGCGGAAATTGTGGACCTGGCGCAAAATATTGATCGCAAAATAAAATGTTTCTCTCTCCCGTTGAGGTCGTCGATTCCCGATGAATCGTAGAGTAAAAAAATTAGGAATGCCTAAAAAGATTGTAATCAATTTACTTATTCGGTGAATATCATTGCTATTTTTTTTTAATGTTAAAAAAAAACAGGTAAGATAAATAAATATTTATTAGATAATAAATTTTTTTTATTCGAATATTTTGCACGTAGACCAATCATATTAAATCCTTCCCTCCTCATCTCCAGAATTTTCGAGTACATTATTCTTCTTCCACCGTTTGACGGCGCGTTTCAATCTATTCGCCTTACGTAACTTCGTCCGATGGATCCCGGAAACTATGAAAATTCGATGTTGACGCGGGACACGGAAAGGTGCTTCAAATTCATCGAGGATCTCAAGAAACAGGCGGTCGTAATAGAGTTAATTATTAGAAATGGCCTTAAAGAAATCGACGAACGTTACGTTAAAATTCAGGACGAACTCAACCGCCTCCATGCCAAAAACGAACGAATAAGTTCGCGCAACGCCGAAATCGCGGAGAGGCTAAAGGACGTAAAGGAAACTTTGATCAATTACGACGAAAACAGTTTGGGTAATGCGGCGAGTCTACAAATGAAAAAGTTAAAGCACAAAATTGAAAAAATTAAAGAGAGGACGAAATTAAAAAAACTAAAAAAGAAAGCTTTATCTCATCGCTCGAAGAATTAAAGTCCGCTCGATAAATTTTGCTAAGAGGCGCGGGGTAGAAACATTGTCTTTATGTAAACCCGACTAACTTTCCGTATTTATCGTTGTTTTGAGTTTTTTATTTGAATAAAATTGTTAGAAAAAATGGTGTTTGCTTTTTATTAACTTATTATTATTATACTTCCTTTTGTTAGTTTGAAACAAACGTAAGAAACCTATCGGGTCAAAAGTTGTTTTTATAAAAAAAAAATAATATTTTTTTTTTCAAAGTTAAATATTTTTCAAGATTTTGGATTTAGACCTTCGACTTTTCTTAGTTCCCGCTAAAACGTCACTATATGAGGTTTAACGATAGCGTCGTGCGTTCGTTCGTTCGTTCGTTCGTTCGTTTTTCTGGGTGGCGTTCGTGAGTCAACGGTATGACGCGCTGAGGGCCGGCCAATTATATATTTTAGGGTTTCGCGCAGTCCCGCTGGGGTCGGTGAGCCGCATTTGATGAAACGAGGCGTTGTGTAAGGCGGACGCTCTAACGTATCCGAGCCAATAAAATTCGAAACATATTTGCAACATTAGCAATACGCGAGGGGTTTGTGGGGTAGAAGTCAGAACATTATTTCTTTAACCAATAGCGGTTATTCGAGTGCAAACAGCCACGTAAACGACGATTCCGATGGGGGGAATAGTACAGGGGTTAACAAAACTGGGTTGGAGCTCCAATGCGGGGAACCAATCGTGTTCGAAGTGGCTTTGCGAACTCAGCAAAGTGGGCGGGATAGCACCCACGGCTGGGAATATATATATAAGCCATGGCGACTGAAAATTCATTCAATTTCTTTGAAGTGTGAGACAGAGAGGTAAACTCACTGTTAGTTCGAATACTCTATTCCCGTAATATATCATAGGGTGTCGTCTTGAAAGAATATGTCTTCAAAACTCAACGAAGAAATTGTGACCGCGAGAATAACCAAACGTTCGGCGGCGGCGATGAGTAGCGATGATTCTTGGTGCGCCGAAGATATCGAGCATAGTTACGGAATAAAAATTAAATTTAGAAAAAACGAAAAGGAGGAGAATGACGACGATAAAGCGAAAAGATTTAAATCTAGCAAAGAAGCGTCTTCGAGTGTTGAAAATATGGGCAAAAATAGGAATCTCAAAGGAAAAAATCTTCTCGAGCTTACGGAAGATGTGGTCGCAACCTCGGAAAAATCGGGTAAAAATTCTAAAAAACTAGCAAAGAAAGGTCGATCAAAACGAAGAAAAAAAGAAAAATCCTCTCAGCATCCGTCTAACGATATTCTCAAAGAAAAAAAGGAAAAGACCATTCTCCCCTTAAAGAAAAGAAATTATCTTGCACCGCCGCTCCCTTACAAGGAAAGGAAAAGTCGTCTTCTTCTTTTTCCTATGGAGGAAATGGGTAGGAAAAATTGAATTATTCGCTCGTTTCTGTACCATTATATTTTGAAAAAAATTGTAATTTTCATCAATCATTTATTTTAGAAGGAAATGTAACTGATTTTTTCTCATTTTTATTTTCTCACAGCAGGTCGTTGGCTTCCTGAATCTAGCGATCGAAGTAAAATCGATTCCTTGCTGAATATCTGCCACCACCC
>JABUQX010090471.1:0-30000 GCA_015478945.1 Trachelipus rathkii | reverse complement strand
TCATAAAACGAGTTGGCTAGAATTAAACTTACCGTATCTAAATACTGGGATATCCGAGCGATTCTCGACCTCTCCGTCAACCCGAACGAACTGATGACGATTCCCATTCGTCGAACTAATTCGATCATGGTAGTGATAATATTTCTTCTGTTGTTGTTGCCGCACGGGTGCTTCGTCGAACAAACTCGGGAGGAGAGCGGGGTTTTCTTTAGGCGCCAACCGCGGAAAACAATGTAAATCCTGATCGAAAAGTGTATTTTTTTCCACCTCCTTCAAATAATCGGACAAGCTTTCGTTTTCAGATAAGGGACTCGATTCCTTTCGAGATATTCTCAAATCCAATCCGGCATCTGAAATATTTAGATTATTAATATCAATGGTGAATACTTTAAATGTTTTAGCGCTAAAAGTAATATAAATTATTGTTTTTTATAATCAAAGAGTTTTTCAACGGCGTGTTTATATATACAAATTATCTATATATTCTATGTTATATATATATATATATATATATATATATATATATATATATATATATATATATATATATATATATATATAATCCCCCTACTTTTATTAAAAAAGAAACTTACATCCTCCTATGTAATTTTTTTCATTCCACTCGATAGATCTGTCTACTACGACGTCTTTGATTTCCGTCAAACTGTTTGTTTCTAAAACCGCCGATGATGATGCTGCTGCTCTCGCTGCTCCTGATGGATCGTTCGAAATGACAGTTGGGTGGTGGCAGATATTCAGCAAGGAATCGATTTTACTTCGATCGCTAGATTCAGGAAGCCAACGACCTGCTGTGAGAAAATAAAAATGAGAAAAAATCAGTTACATTTCCTTCTAAAATAAATGATTGATGAAAATTACAATTTTTTTCAAAATATAATGGTACAGAAACGAGCGAATAATTCAATTTTTCCTACCCATTTCCTCCATAGGAAAAAGAAGAAGACGACTTTTCCTTTCCTTGTAAGGGAGCGGCGGTGCAAGATAATTTCTTTTCTTTAAGGGGAGAATGGTCTTTTCCTTTTTTTCTTTGAGAATATCGTTAGACGGATGCTGAGAGGATTTTTCTTTTTTTCTTCGTTTTGATCGACCTTTCTTTGCTAGTTTTTTAGAATTTTTACCCGATTTTTCCGAGGTTGCGACCACATCTTCCGTAAGTTCGAGAAGATTTTTTCCTTTAGGATTTCTATTTTTGCCCATATTTTCAACACTCGAAGACGCTTCTTTGCTAGATTTAAATCTTTTCGCTTTATCGTCGTCATTCTCCTCCTTTTCGTTTTTTCTAAATTTAATTTTTATTCCGTAACTATGCTCGATATCTTCGGCGCACCAAGAATCATCGCTACTCATCGCCGCCGCCGAAGGTTTGGTTATTCTCGCGGTCACAATTTCTTCGTTGAGTTTTGAAGACATATTCTTTCAAGACGACACCCTATGATATATTACGCGAATAGAGTATTCGAACTAACAGTGAGTTTACCTCTCTGTCTCACACTTCAAAGAAATTGAATGAATTTTCAGTCGCCATGGCTTATATATATATTCCCAGCCGTGGGTGCTATCCCGCCCACTTTGCTGAGTTCGCAAAGCCACTTCGAACACGATTGGTTCCCCGCATTGGAGCTCCAACCCAGTTTTGTTAACCCCTGTACTATTCCCCCCATCGGAATCGTCGTTTACGTGGCTGTTTGCACTCGAATAACCGCTATTGGTTAAAGAAATAATGTTCTGACTTCTACCCCACAAACCCCTCGCGTATTGCTAATGTTGCAAATATGTTTCGAATTTTATTGGCTCGGATACGTTAGAGCGTCCGCCTTACACAACGCCTCGTTTCATCAAATGCGGCTCACCGACCCCAGCGGGACTGCGCGAAACCCTAAAATATATAATTGGCCGGCCCTCAGCGCGTCATACCGTTGACTCACGAACGCCACCCAGAAAAACGAACGAACGAACGAACGAACGAACGCACGACGCTATCGTTAAACCTCATATAGTGACGTTTTAGCGGGAACTAAGAAAAGTCGAAGGTCTAAATCCAAAATCTTGAAAAATATTTAACTTTGAAAAAAAAAATATTATTTTTTTTTTATAAAAACAACTTTTGACCCGATAGGTTTCTTACGTTTGTTTCAAACTAACAAAAGGAAGTATAATAATAATAAGTTAATAAAAAGCAAACACCATTTTTTCTAACAATTTTATTCAAATAAAAAACTCAAAACAACGATAAATACGGAAAGTTAGTCGGGTTTACATAAAGACAATGTTTCTACCCCGCGCCTCTTAGCAAAATTTATCGAGCGGACTTTAATTCTTCGAGCGATGAGATAAAGCTTTCTTTTTTAGTTTTTTTAATTTCGTCCTCTCTTTAATTTTTTCAATTTTGTGCTTTAACTTTTTCATTTGTAGACTCGCCGCATTACCCAAACTGTTTTCGTCGTAATTGATCAAAGTTTCCTTTACGTCCTTTAGCCTCTCCGCGATTTCGGCGTTGCGCGAACTTATTCGTTCGTTTTTGGCATGGAGGCGGTTGAGTTCGTCCTGAATTTTAACGTAACGTTCGTCGATTTCTTTAAGGCCATTTCTAATAATTAACTCTATTACGACCGCCTGTTTCTTGAGATCCTCGATGAATTTGAAGCACCTTTCCGTGTCCCGCGTCAACATCGAATTTTCATAGTTTCCGGGATCCATCGGACGAAGTTACGTAAGGCGAATAGATTGAAACGCGCCGTCAAACGGTGGAAGAAGAATAATGTACTCGAAAATTCTGGAGATGAGGAGGGAAGGATTTAATATGATTGGTCTACGTGCAAAATATTCGAATAAAAAAAATTTATTATCTAATAAATATTTATTTATCTTACCTGTTTTTTTTTAACATTAAAAAAAAATAGCAATGATATTCACCGAATAAGTAAATTGATTACAATCTTTTTAGGCATTCCTAATTTTTTTACTCTACGATTCATCGGGAATCGACGACCTCAACGGGAGAGAGAAACATTTTATTTTGCGATCAATATTTTGCGCCAGGTCCACAATTTCCGCAGCGTCTCGTTTACGAGCCTCACGGCAACTCCGATTTCGGTCTCTCATTTCCATAGTCGAATTTTTAGTTTCCTTTAATCTGTCGCCCAACTCCGTTTCCACTACACGACGGCGTCGAAGGATTTCTTCGTTAAAGAAATTCAGCAAATAATTTTGCCGTTCTTCGATACCGTCTAAGATTAATTTAATACGTTCGAGCGAGGCTCGGGGATCTTCATCATCGGCGGCGGCCGAAAGATCCTCTTCGTTTCCCGATGGTGTCAACGTCGTTTTCGTTTTTTGGCCGGCGGTTATAGTTACATCACACTTTTCCTCTTCAGCGGTGTCGGCAGTTTCGGCAGTTTCGGCAGTTTCGGCCTTGAAACGTTTTCCTTTGCGTCTTTTGCTCAATTTGGATCTCTCGGCGGCGTCGGCAGCGGCGACTTCGTCGAGCGCTTCGTGTTTCTTTATTTTATCTCGTCTTTCCCGCTCGCACCTTTCGAAGGCGTCCCGAATTTCCCCGAGATCCGATAAAACGACGAAACCGTCATCCTCGAGCTGCGATTTATTTTTACTTCTCTCCGTCGACAAATTTCGAAAAAAAAACTCTTTTAAAACTGTTTTCCTTTTCTCTGTTTTAGGGCTATTGAGGTATTTTTCGCAGTGGTCCCAGTAGTTCTCCCGGAAAGATTCAATTTTGTCCCGGTTGATCTTCATAAAAACGTCTACCGCCAGGCGTAAATTCTCGGCGTCGTCTTTAATTCCGGGCGGCAATTTCTCATCGTATTCGGCTAATACTATACAGAGGGGGAGATCCTTTTCGGTACCTAAATCGGGTACGCGGCTTCTCTTCGAGCCGAAAAATTCTGATTTTAACGACTTGTACAGGCTCCCCTGAATTTTAATCTCGTTTCTCTGAAATCCTTTGCAAACTCGGATCCACCTCCACAGGTTTCTATAGTGGGAACCACCCAATTTTTCAGGCTCCGTCATTTTTGAATCGGTTTCGATTTTTTTTCCTCTAGCGATCAAGGATGGATGAAGTGATAAGTATTAATAAAATATTCGCATTTTTAAAATAAAAAAAATATTTATTTATTTATTAGGAATTAATAAATTTTTAAGGGCCTGTAAATAATAATTTTCTATTATTATTATAATATATTCTTAAGAGAATGTTTACGAAAAAAAGAAAATACGCGTTTTTTTTCGTCTTTTTCCTAAATAGTTTCTCGCTTCTATCGTCGAAAAACTTACTCCCGAACCCCGCGACATCCGATAAAACGGAGCGGCTCTATTCCGAATCGAATTTGTCATCCGATGGCACCAAAAACGTCGACGAAGAAAATCCAGTCTACGACGAAGACGATGACGACGCCTACTACGATAACGGATTCGGCGTTAATAACTCTATAACCATTATCGGCGAGAAAACAAAAGAAAATGATGCTGAATACACCCCTTCGTCTATCGAAATAATAGATCAAAAAGATTTGGAGGAAGGTTTGAAACGTATCATTAGTGATATAATGGGAAGGGATATTTTGGGATCGACGGCAAAAAGCGCGTTGGAATTCGTATTCGTGATAGTCGCTTTGTCGATCATATTATACTTTGGCGTGAAGAAGCGATCGCTCATTCCAATACTATACTTTTCGATGAAGGAATATATTCTCAAAAAAAATAAAGTCGCGAACGTCGAGGAAGAGGGGGGGCGCGATTAATAAAGTCGAGGAGGGAATTAGTTCGAAAGAATTATAAAAAGGGGCGAAAGTCTCATTCTGGTTAAGAGATATTTTCATCTCCAAAAATATGTATAAATAAGTTCCTTTTTTATATAAATAAATTTATTAATCTATAAATTATTAAAAAATTATTAAAGATTTATCTATATACGAATTTTATCTATATACGAATTTTATTCATTGAAATAATTTTATTAGTATGTTGAACTGATCGATGATGATAAATTTAAGATGAGGGAGGAATCTCCTTTCTTAATCGACGCAGTCGTAGCCCTAGCTTCTCAAACTAAACTATTATTATAATAATATTTACAGATAAAACCGGTCCACAAATCTTTAAGATGGAAAGATCATTATCTTCGTCGTCGACTTTATATATGTCGGATAGCGGTTCCTCAGACTCTTCTGAGCACCCTTTATCACCGTCAGAACTCTCTTCTTCTTCTTCTTCTTCTTCTTCTTCTTCACATTCGTATTCTAACGTATTCCGTTATGAATATGGCGACGACGACGATTGGGACCCAGAAGTGGATTATTCTAGCGTGCCGGCGAAACTTTCGATACATCTACGGGAATACGGTGAAGATATAGAAGCTGGAGGGGGAAAGAAAAATATCGAAAAAGACTTGGAAATCTTCGTCAAAAAATCGGAAAAAATGGAATTTTTGAACATAAAAAACAAAAATAAGGTTTTAAATTTTGGGAAGAAAATAAAAAGCGAAAATGGGCACGCCGTCGCCGTCGCCGCCTCCGCTGACGCCTCTTCCCGGCCCAGAAAAGGAAAAATGGAAGATCCTAAAAAGTTTATCGATCTAACCGATTGTTGGGTGCTGAACGAGAACAACGAAATTATCCTAAATTTGAAAAACAAGAACGCGTCGATCGCCGAAATCTACAAACCCGAGAGGTGTTTAGACGATATAAAAATTAAAGACGTTCGTTACGTAGACTCCTGCTCCAGCTCTTCGTCGCCTCCTCCTCGTCCCGACGCCCCCGTCGCGGATGAAGATATTCGTTTTTCGTACGGCGTAAATTTCGATAAGTTGAACGAAGAAAGGACGCGAAATGAGATATCCGAAATGCTCAAATCGGACGACGATGACAATTGCCCCGTGAGGAAAATTATAAGAGACAAATTTAGTCACGACCTCCCCCTTATCGCCGGCTACGAGGGCGAAATTATAAGGATTTTAAGCACGTTCCGCGCGATCGAACTTCGCCGGGAGAAGTACATGCTCGTGAAACGAAGCAACAGCTTAAAGTTCACCGAGGCTCTTATAAAGAAATGCCTCGTCATAATCAAGGGATGTCGAAAAATCGACGACAAGCTGCGTCAAAAAAATTTAACGATAACAGCACTCACGATTTTCCACCTCAAGATATGCAGGAACCAGAGCACGTTCAAACGAATCCGAATTCCCAACGCGCAATTGGACTGGTGCATTCAGGCGGCGATTCTCAAATTGAACGAATTCGACGCCTTTAACATCACGGACGCGAATTTCGATACGAAATTTTGTCACTTCGTTATTAGTTTGGGCGATCGAGTGCTACTGTCGAAACTGAACAACGTCAACAACGCCAAGTTCTTGATCCATAAGTACGCGAGTGAAGTGGATTTCGATCCGCGACAAACGCGCCGAGCGATCGAGCTATACAACGTCGTTAAGAAGAACAACATTTTGGATCAGAAGACTCCCAAAAATTTGGCCTTGGCGGTTTTGAGCTTCATCGATCCTCGCATCAAGAACCGAGCCGAGAAACACTGCAATTTGACGACGATTAACAACATTTGCTCCCACATTCGGAACTATCTCGACTGCATCGGCTCTTATAACCATTATTTCTTACACCACGACGGCCAAAAGGACGATCCGACGACGAAGACGACCAGTTCGGTCGAAGAACAACCGCCACCGCAGCCGTCGACCTCGCATCAGCAACATCAGCAGCAGCAGCAGCAGCAGCAGCAGCAGCAGCAGCAGCAGCAGCAGCAGCAGCAGCAGCAGCAGCAGCAGCAGCAGCAGCAGCAGCAGCAGCAGCAACAGCAGCAGTACCGTCGCATGATGCGCGACAAATATCTTTTGCTGAAATTAGGCCTGCAAAGAGCGGCGTTCGAAAACATTTACGACATTACTTGCTTCACGAACATAGACCGGCTCATCCACGAGGTAAAAATAATTGAAACAAATCACTATTTGAGGAGCAAGGCTTTTAAAAACAACCCCAAACTTAAAGCTTTATTCGATCCCATCGATTACAAATTTTTACCGAGTCGCCTTCTCCTTCCCAACTTCTCGACGGGGCCGAAACAGGATTCGCCGCCGCCGAGCGCACGCCGCTGTCGCCTACGCCATCGTGGTCGCTGCAGCTATTCGAGCTCCGAAGATATTACGTACGAAATTTGAACGATTCAATTCTTTTTTCTACTTTTTATTCTTTGTTAAATAATTAAATTTTTCTTGAGTATATTCCTTATAATAAGAATATGATGATGGTATTCGCTAAAATGTTCGCAACCTTCAATTTTGTTTCATTTTTTATTCCGTTTTCACCTTTTAATTTAATCCCGCTAAAGACTCTTTATCGTTGACAATCGTCGATAGCAGACCTTTGGGCCCCTGAATCACGAGTAAAGGGTGATCGTCGACACCTTCATCGCGGAGCGTTGTCGCCGCCATCACCGAACTCGTCGTCGCGGGTGTGTTGGAACACCTCGATCCAAAATAAGATTGCCAGTTTACGTTCGAATTGCGAAGCGCCCTGTGAATTTCTTCGTTGTTCATTTCGATTTTTTTCACGCTATCTTGAATCTTAATAGCGCACCTTTCGATATCCGCGCTATGTCGCGTTATTTCTAGCAGAATTTTTTCCATTTTCCGCAACACGCTTCTTTTTCTACCGCGCGCGAAATCTCGGTCGTCAAATGAAACAGACCGCTCAAATTTTAATAAATCGGTATTGAAATTTGTGTCGTCGGTGAATACGTTTCGGAAATCGAAGATAATATTTATATTTTTCATCCACTCAAAGGTCAGGCCTAAGTTATAATGATATTTGGCGAGGTTTTACATGTTGTGTATAGAAACCCAAAACATACCCTTTAAACCTCACAGACACAAGAGTCGTCACCGACATCTACGATACAACTAATCACGACCCACAACAATATCAAAAAATAGTAGTTAAACCGTACGACCTAAAAGCACTGAAATATCTACCACACAAATCAGCACGTAAAAGATATCCAACAAATACTATCTTGTGTATTTCGAAAAACAATGAGTTTTAGGACTAAGATAAAAAATTAACGATCATGCAAAATGACGAACACCATCCTATCATAAATCGATTGCATGATCTAAAAAGATAAAGCCTCCTAACTACCAAACCTAAAAAATTTCGTCTAGCCCGTTTATTTAATTTTTGAAATATAAGTTAGATGTACATGATTTTGTGTAAATTAAAAAAATAGTTTTAGTATATATAAGTATACCATTATAATTTTAAACAATAACCTGATGACGAAAGAGATGAAAATTTATCATATAAAAAACTAAAGAATTAAAAAAAACTATTATATTGTATACTACTATAAGTAAGTGTATACGGTTAAGAGATAGCTTAAATATGATACAGCCTAAATATAAATTTAATATTTATCATCGACTCCGATGAGTAATAAATAAACTTAAAAATTAAAAACGGATTACGACACGAATGTACATAAGAAAGGTAATAATAACATGATAATAATTTTTCCACAGAGAATGATGAATCAAGCGGATTCATGAGTCATGATGTATATTTCATTCAGATGAGGTTAGATCTGTGATAAGTATTTAAGTGTAATTTTACTTATCAATATAATAGCATTCACATTTGATAATTATAAATTATATAGTGATACTATGAATGGTCAATCAGGTGGTACGATCGAATGAGCAATGGATGGCGAGGATAGACAATACTGTTGGGGGGAGAAAAGAAAGTAGGAAGTATAGAAGGAGAGAATAGTGAGCGGATACTTTGGGAGGAAGCTTAGATGCGAGAATTTTGATGAGGTGGAGAAAAAAGGGTGTGCCCGATAAGGAAGGGGTGCGAATGATACAGGGAAACAGTAGGAGCGGTCCGGAAAGAAAAAAGGGAAGCGCGAGGTGAAAAGAAAAATGACGGAAAAATATGCTCGTGCTGAGTTGCCGGTGTTGAACAAGGATGCAAGCGAGCCGGAGAGAAACGGACACAGGACGTCGGAATAAAAGAACGAAACCGTGCCAATCAGGCAATTGGAAGGAGAGTACACTCGTAAGAAAAAGGCAGAAGAAAGAGTGTGGTGAGAAAGCACTGCCGAGGGGATGGAGTTAAGGTGTTGCCACAAATAAGACTGCGAAAGCCATATACAAGTGATTTATTATGATGTGTAAAAGCAATGCAACTGTAAGTAATGGTAGTTAGCTGATAATGACTACCTAGAGGTGGGGAGGGGGAGAGAGCCAAGACTGATAGTGAAAAAGGTGATCCCAGGGATTAGTGCTGGAGTAGGGTGAGAAGTATGCGGGAGAGTGAACACGGTGGTAGCAAAATGACACGCGGACAAACGCATAGTACCGACCGAGGGGGTCCGGTGTGATATCGAGATTACCCACTTGGTTCGAGGAGTGTGAGGTGAGCAAGGTGGCAAGAAAACAGGAGATGGCGAAGGTAATGCGAAACGAAAAGACATGAGCAAACTTAAATATATGGCATAAAGTTATGTAGACGTAGCGAACAGCAGTTGTGGAAAAAGATCGAGATAACTGCTGAAAATGCATCCCAGAGAGAGAGCCGGCGTAACCCCAAGGTGCGTAACCCCCGAGGAGCGCAACAAGCCCGAAGAACTGACTGTCCATGCTGAAGTGTCAAGGGACCGCGGCGGTATGACATGTGAGCAAAGTGTGAGCACACCTCCTCAAGTAATGCGTTTGTTTCCTGTCTCGGGTACAGGATAAGAACGCCCGAGCGGGATGAGAAAAGGTGCTTAGTAAATGATGATTCTCGCCCGAGGTGTTATGAGATGACTGCGAGCCCAAACGAACCGAGCAGAGTGCTAATTAACATTAAGAAAGATGGAAAAGGAGTGACAAATATTAGCTAGTCCAAAGAGTGAAACAATAATAAACAATGATATCTATTTCTTAGATGAAGTGATAGTGAAAATCCTCGCTGAAACAATATGAATATAATAAATAAGTAGCGACCATCATTATATGATATTCTCCACTAATGATACTGATACAGTAGAATTACTTGCTGAGATATCGATGATATCTGCAATATCTAGTCAAAGGGCGTGAGATAGGTGGAGAGAAGGAGAATAAGATAATAGGTAGTAGAGAGAGATATAAAGAATAAGAAAGTAGAGACAAGGTGGGCGAATCCGGCAACTGGATGCGAACAGCCGAAGCTCGTGGTGAAGTGAGTGCGCGGAATCCGAATCCGATCCGAAGCCAGCACGCGGAGCGAAGCGAACCGAACCGGGGAAATGGCGAACAATCGAACCGAATCCAGAGAAAAAGCGAGCCGAACCGAATCCGGAAGCCGACAAACCCGAACGAGCGAACCCCAATGTGACAAATAACAACCCAACCAAAAGAACAGCTGCGAAAAATAAAAACAAACCCTGAAACAAACAAAAATAACCATAGAAAAAATACTATAATAATATAAAATAAAACAAAAATACAATAAAAAAAAAGATACACAATATATAGAAAGAGGACATAAGGATAACAAAATTGGCCGCTAGTCTGAAAAAGGACAAGCAGCACAAAGAAAAAAAGAAGTATCAAACTAAGAACAAAAAGCCTAAGAAAGTAGAACGATCTTATTTCACTAAAGTCAAAAGAAAAAAAGAAAAAAAAAAGAGAAAAACAACAGATATAGTACACTTGCCCTCGAAATGGACCAAGTGATAAAGGTCAACAAAAAAAACAACAAAAAAAAAATGAATCAAAACAGACGAAAAAAAAAAAACGGGCCTCCCAATGCAAATGCGCACGTAAACGAAAAAACGCCAAACACATAAAAAAGTAACCCAACTAAAAGCACTAAATAAGGACGGAAAGCACCTCAGACAAGTAGAAGCGAAAAAGTACTTAAGGTCCGGCTAAGGAAAATAAAGTCCACTAGGAAGGAAATCCAAAAATAAAACGAAAAACAAGATGAAGTAAAGAAAAAAAGGAAAAATAATAAAATAATGAAAAAGATAGAAGAGAGTAAATAGAAATAAGGATAAAGCGAAACAAAAGCAAGAATAAGCTCAAAAAAACTACTAGAACCAAAACAAAGCACTAAGAAAACGGACAAGAAGGACCATAAAGACTAAAAATACTAACCCAACAACACGAAGAAAGCTAAAACAAAAACAGCAAAAAGCTGCACCACGACCACGACTCCAGACGCCAAGCAAACTGCTCCTTCCACTAGAAAACAAACGCCAACCCCGAAAGTGAAAAGCGAACTACGAACTCCAACCCAAACCCGACTCACCGAAACCCTCTATACCCTTATTAGAAAAAAAAAATCCCAAACACCACAAAAAAGACATCAGAAAAAAAAAAAAAAAAAAAGGGGCGAGAGCACAAAACAACGCCCAAAGATCACTTCGTGTCACCACCAGATCGACAAGCAACGACGAGAACGACGACCAAGCCAAACACTCATTTCGGCAAGACAAGAAAGTTTATAGCGGTCATTAAAAACGAACACTTTGAAGATAGCGTATATATACGAACACAGATATTATATATATTATATTAAATAAATGAAATACTATCGACAATAAAACAGCAAGATGCGATCAGTCCGCGAACGGAAGCAAGAAAAATAAAAATATTCGGAAGAAATAAAAATAAAGAGACGATGAATAATCTATTACATTACGGACGACGAAGTTACAGAAAAACGGATATGGCTGCCAACAAGAGGGAGCCAAGAGGAAAGAGGAAGAGCAGAAAGAATAAGACCAAGTCGGCGCAGCAAAGAGAGGGAGATTTATTATTTTAGTTCGATACCAAATAAAATTACCCCTATTGAAAAATAACAAAGGACTACGCCGAGTTAACTTATTCGTCCCCTATATATTCAAAAATGATTACAAAATATCGGAAGAACGCTAGAACAGAACAAGAAAATGCGGATTAGAGGCCACAGATTTGAGGAACCCCTGCAGAAGAAAAAAAACTGGATTCCGTCGAGTTTTTTGATCAAGAGTATACCAAATCCATAAAATCCTGACCGTAAAAGACGCAACTATAGAAACAGATGTCCCGATTGAAGACACGAAAATATAAACAATAAACTACAAATTTAAAATAACGACGCGCACAACAGGCGGCAGCGTAAGCCGCGCCATAAGAGAAACTCGTCTCTAAGGGAGAAAAAGCCGAAGAAAAATTAAACATTTTTATCGTCTTTAAGAAGTTTTCTCGAGGCGGAGAAGAAGTCGAAACGGTTGTTGAAGGAAATGAAGCGCGCAGAAAATTCTATCGAAGAGTATATTCGCAAAATATCGGGTCGCTGAGATCTCGTGGTCGGGAATAACCTATTAGAGTATTATCTCGGGACCAAAAAAAAAAAAATTAACATCTACAACCTATTTAACGATCTGACCTCGTTCTCAACCGGTAGGTAGACAACTCAGATAAACGAATGATACGCAAATTATTACTCTTATCGCAGTTACTATAAACTTAATCAGGTCGTAATACGACCACACACTAAAGAATAACACATTTCCCAAATAAATTTTTAATAATTTTCCATTATTTATAGAAAACATTATCTTTACGCTTGATTTAACAACAAGTAAATGTTCATTATTTTTCTTGTGAGCCATCGTAGTTATTCAAAAAAAAATGTTAAAAAATATCCAAATATAAAATTTAAATTTGTTTCGTATTAATGCATATTATAGAATCAAATATTTACACGCTGTATTCCAAATACGAAATTAGTTATATAAGTTTTCTATGTTAAAGCTGAAAAAGATAGTTTTCGTGGACAAAGAATATACAGTCTACTAAAAAAAAAAAAATCAAAATTTTCATTCCCATTATTTTAAGAACAATTATCTTATAGCTGTATTTCACGTAAAGATCGAAAGGGGAACTTGAATATAAGTCGAATGTTCAATAAGTATATAAAGATCGAATGAGTCTAAGTTGCTAAAAATCTAAAATACTTCCATAAGAATAAATATAACACAACAAAATTTTTTAGTCCAAATTATTTTTCGTGCAATTTAGCACTTAGACCTTTCAGACTAATATATATATATCAGTTCCAAAAGCAATCTAAGAGGAACAGTCAGCTACATTCCGACGCGACTCACTAATCGGATTTGAAGCATAGTGTGAGCTTATAATCACGCCGTAAGCGACGCAAGGTTCTAAGTGCCAAGTTCGTACCACAGGTTCGTATAGTGCTCAAGACGTAAGGTTCTAGTGCATATCAGTCGATAGGCCTAAGGCTAAAGATCCAGAAAGGATCATAAGAGACAAAAAGTACGAAGGGCGCCTCTAGCTGCGAATCGGAAAGCGGTACTAAAACGTGCTAATGACATCGCCACAGTCTAAAGATAAATAACCGATAACTGCGCGATCTACAAGTAGTAAAACGCTACAGAGAGAAAATCTTAAGTTGCTAAAACATCTAAAAATTCTCAAAAAGAATAAGTTTCCAAAAAAATTTCTAATAAGTCCATTAATTATTTTTATCTCGGAATACTGCGCAATCAAATATAAGACTATACGATCTTATATCAGAGGTTACCCCGATCAGGTCAACGTAGCAAACTAATACTCGACCTGACATAAATGGCGAGATACTTTCGAACGCATATGGTCTTTAGCTTCATGCGCGACATCCACCCGGCTATCTCGCAAAGTCGCCTCTACGCTCGCCTCCCTCTGCCGCATCTCTCGTCTGAACCGTCCCAACACTAAATAATATACTAGTTGACAGTTTTCGAAGGGAACCGAAAAAAAACGATTATCTAAACTTGATTATTACGCGCACAACACTCTTTAAGTTATGAAAAACTATTACATACTTCAAACACCAATTTATAAGTGACGTCCTTCAACGGGAACGATAATTATATGTCAAAGGGTACTAAGTGTGAAAATTACTAAAAATAAAATTCACAGAAGAAATAATTTCCCAAAAAATTTATTAAAGTCGAAAATCATTTTTCGATATTTTGACTTATGACTTATCGACTTATATAGTTCAACATACAATAACGAAACGAACAGTCAGCAATGGTACTAAGAATAAGTACGTAAAGCGTCATTAAAGTATAAGTCGTAAAGTCTATAAAGTACTGAAGTCGAAGGTCTAAGTAAGCTAAAAGTCACGCACAGAGAATCTAAGTCGCCATAAAAAGATCCGGACAAAGGTTTTAAGACTAAGATACAGAATCAAGGTACAATATAGCTAGACAAGTCGAAAAGGCTACGTACAGTTAGACTAAGAGTCCGAGCGATCTAAAGTAAGCTAAAAGATCGAAGGATCTAAGTTATAGTCTCAGTGACTAGTGCTAAGGTCGTAAGGTCTAAAAGTGCTAAGTTCGAAGGTCAAGATGCTGAAAGTCGAAGGTCTAAGTATTATAAGTCGAATGTCTTAAAGAGTGACTATAAAAGTCGGAAAGGTCTAAGTGCTACCTAGCGAAGGTCTAAGTGCTAATTCGAAGGTCTAAGTGCTAAGTCGAAAGGTCTAAGTGCTAGTCGGAGGTCAAGTCAGCGAAGTCGATGAGTTCTAAAACGTGCCTAAAATCGAAGTCTAAGTGCTAGTTCGAAGTCTAAGTATAAGTCGAAAGGTTTAAGTGCAAGTCGAAGGTCTAAGTGCTAAATCTAAAATATCTGACAAAGAAAATAATACACATAAATATTAATTTTAAGCCAAATTATTTTTATCGAAATTTGCACTATAGGCCTTCGACTTATATTCATGTTTCCCGATACACGCGGACGTCAACCACCAGTAATGACGATACATACCCGCGCAATTGAAAAACAGTTTAGCATAATTCCAAAAACGATGAAACTGGTAGGTTGAAAGCAGATAAAAAAAAAAAAAATAAATCAAAACTCTTGCGATTCCCGTAAGGCGACACTAGATAACTTAATAAGTGACGTTTCCTGAAAAGGAAAAACGCAAAAAACGATCTAAACTGGTGATCGCGGCAAACAACCAATTTAACCTCAGAATAGCAAACTCACTCAACCCCAAAATAGTTAGTGACAGAATCCTCCAAAGAGGAAAACTGATCATTAACGTTCAATAGGTCTAAGTGTGAATAATCCCAAACAAATCAACACACAGATGACAGGAAAATTGTAACCCAAAAATTTCAAGCGCAACTATCTTCTCGCGCAATTTGCACTTAGACTATCCGACTTATATTAGTTCAACAAACAAACGATACGAACAGTCAGAAAGACTAAGAAACGCCTCGGACAACAGGTTCTAAGAAATATAAGTCCGCGAGACTCCATCGTGCTATAAGTCGAAGTCTAAGTGCTAAGTCGAAGGGTCTAAGTGCTAAGTCGAAGGTCTAAGTGCATAAAACTAAGGGTTAAGTGCTAAGTCGAAGGTCTAGTTGCGCTAAGTCCGCAAGGTGCTAAAGATCACAGTCGAACGGCTCCTCACCATACTAGAGTCGAACGGTCTAGGCTAAAAGATCGAAGGCTCTCACAGTCAAGTCGCGCGCACAGTCGCTAAAGCCCTCGCAAGCGTACTCATAGTGGGCCTAAGTCGACGAAGGTCTAATTAGTTAGCAAGTCGGAGGTCATAAAAGTGCTTAAGTCGAAGGTCTAAGTGCTAAATGAAGGATCTAAAGTTTAAGCTTACGAAGGCCTCTCAGTCTCACAACGCGTAACAGAAAAGGTCAAAAAAGTGAATAAGGGATCGCGCAAGAAGATCTAAGTGCATTAAAAATCTAAGTAAATTCTCCAAAAAAGAAATAATTCACACAAATTTTTTAAGTCAAATTATCTTATTACGAAGAACAAAGTTATGCACAAAAATTAGACCTCGACTTATCACCTCAGTTTCCACGAATCAGGACGATTCACATATAGTAGAACAGCATAACGGCAGAATAACAGTAGCTAGGATACCAAAATGTCTCTCTTCGAAAAGCGGTCTCAGCCGGCTTTGCGATTCACACACGTAAGGCGCCACCCTCAGTAACCAGAGGTATAGTGACGTTCGATAAAGAGAAACGCGTAAAAAACGCACCAATACATATCACTTGACTCCCGTCCTGCAAACACCTTTTTAAGGTAAAAAAACTATCACTTTTTATTATTATTATAGTCGATCTATATTTATCATATCGAAATATTTCGTTCTTATATATATATATATAATATAATATATATATAAATAATATTATATATTTATTATTAATAATAAAGATATAATTAGATATATAATATATATAATATTATAATATATATAAAATTAATATTATATATATATAAAATAGTAATTAATATTTGCATAGGGATACGTGGGCGCGAAATCAAATAAAAATCCACTCGCCGGGGACGAAACTCTTAAATTACTAGACGAAGGGGAATCACCGATATTCTCGGGTGAAGAAAGCGACGCTGAAAATAACTTTAAAAGGAACAACGTCCAACGTAGCGGACGCGGTGCCGCATCCGCAAGATTGAGGTTTAAGGACGAGAATAATCGTTCAAACGAAAAAAGGTTTAAAAATAACCTAGAAGGAGTTAAGAACAAAGGCGGTAGTCGTCGGTCCAGAGATCCGGAAAATGCGAACATCTCCGGTAGTGATAGTGATAGGGGTGCCACATTCTTCGAGAAAAACGTGTCCCATAAAGGAATTCTTTTCGGCGAAGGAACGAAGAAAAGTTCGGATTATCTCCCTCCGCCATCGAATACTAACGTTAGTTCGAATTTGAAGCACCCCCGTTCTGAAAAATATCAGGCCGCCACTAGTGGTGAAAAATCGATAGGTGGGACTACGACGACGACGACGACGACGACGACGACGACGATGCCGCTTCGTTCTCATACGACCGGGGGTGAAAAATTGGAGAGTGGCGGTGAGAAGTCGTATCGTGAGTTGGTGAGAAATGTTCTCTCGTATTCGAAATCTTTCCCCGTTGTTTCTCCGCCTAAATCCTCCACCCCCCACCCTTTGGATCAGCCCAGAACCGAAGAAGAGCGATCGGAAAACGACGAGACACGAGCCGAAAACGAGGAATTCGGCTACTGCGTTGACGAAGAAAACTTCATTATCGATTTCAAAACTCCCTCGAAGGTCGATGTGGAAAACGCCACCTCGAATTTTTTGCTCGCTTACGCGCGCACGTTCTCGCATCTTTTCGAGGAGAGCGCTTTGAAAAAATTAAAAGATTTCCGGGAAGAAGGGAAAGGTTTCCAAGAAATATTTTCATTTTTCTTCGATGAGTCGGGTGGATTTATTAAAAATAACAAGCATTTGTTCGATTATTTGGCGAGAAAACGGCTCGTGGCGTTCTCGAAAACGACGGAATTTATCAAATCTCGCTTGGTAAAGTTCGAGTCGTCGTGCAATTTGGTGTCGAACGATATGCTTTTTAGACTACATTATACTATTTTCATGACGTGCGAGAAAATAAGCGAAATGTACGCTAATTCCATACCGAATTCCGAAACCCGCATCGGCGGGAGTGATATAGAAAGTGCCGATAAAGATTCCCTTACGGCTTCCGTCAACTTTTTCGTAGAGTTAAAACACATCGAAACCCGGGCGATCAACTTATTCGAATACGCGGCTGCGTATTTAAACCGCGGCGATAAAAGGGGGGCTCTTACGTACCTGTTTCCGGCGCTGAATCATTTCCATAACGAGTTCGTGGTGCCCAAAACGACCACCGCGACCGCGCAATCGGCGCGACGGCGTAGTTTAAGCGAAAAAGAAACAACGCACGTCAATATCGCGAAAATCCGTCGGGCAATTGCGACTCGAATCAATTCTATTTCGATCCGTATTCGGACGAGTGATGGAAGCTCGATATCGACTTTAGGACTCGCTTCCTTGCGATATCCCTAAAAGAGGAGGAGAAGATCACGAAGACGAGAAACGGTTCGACAAGCGCGCACCTTTACATTAAGCATTCATTAGGGATATAATAGCTTATTGGAAACTGAGAGGAAAAAAGTCTTATCTCGCGTTTATAGAAGGATTGCCTGGTTAGTTTAATAAAACTAAACAATGATAAGGATGGTATGCACTATGTATTTGAATGGGGAAACAGCCTTTCTTTAGCGTTCAGAGAAGCTATGGAAATTATTAAGTTAGTAATGGGCTCGGAATGGGTTAAAATACTAGGTAAATTCGCGCTTGGATCATCCAGGCGTCGCCGGGTTTATTTAGCAATCATTACACCTTTTCTCCCGTTAGTTAGGAAGCTAGCGCTGCTGTCGACAAATAAACCAGCGGATGAACAGTAGGGCTGGGCAAAACATACTCTCGTTAGAATATAAGGGGTAATTCCCGTCGGAATCCGAGTCCCTAGCGTTTTGGATTCCTAAGTGATACGTCCGGAGGCCCTTGCTTCAGCGCTGTGAATTGATGGAATGCTGTCGCCGAATTTCCTCATTTTTTTTGGCGCGATAAAAGAGCTCACTCCCCTAATAATCCATAACTATGCCGATCAACCCAATCGTTCATCGTCATTACCTCGGGCGAAGTGCAGAACATAACTCATTGTTTTCACTCGAACGATACTTGCCTAATCACTCAACATACGTGAGTTAGAACGAACAAACCAAATACAACAATAAATTCTAACAAACAACAACAACAACAACAACAACAACAATCAACAACAACACGGCTTCGAACATTGGTGGAACCGGACTAATCTCACCAAAAAATTACAACGCCGGTGAAGTTTACAGTTGAATAAAAATACTATATCCTAACTCAAATATTGACGTATAAAAAAACTAGGAAACTCTATTCAATAATTTAAAATCTGTGTTATTGGCCTGATTTAATACTAATTACTATTAAATTGGGTATCAGCTAATAGATTCCTTGTTGATAAAACTATTTAAATAATCAGTTGATGATCATCAAATTAAGAATAATCGAATATACTAACTAAATTGTCTGAATTAATATACTAAAATACAATACAATATCAAACCAAGCCAAATCTAACATCACGAACGCAAATGGAATATATTTATCGAAAATTATCATTTTACTATGTGCCATCTCATATAAGAAGATCTGGAAGCAAAAATGTGTTCTTGCAGGTTGCGTGATCACCCAATTCAGACCTATTCTACGTTAAGCGTATGTAGAACCTGCGAATTGTGAATCCACAAATCATTTTTAGTTTATCGTACTCAATTTTCAGAGATGTGGTGGCGTCATGTTTTCATCTATCAATAATTTGGAAAATTTTACCTGATCTTCCTCTTCTTATTAGCAGCATCATTATCGAAGGATTAGCCTGGAATTTGAGAAAAGTTCCATGTGCATATATATTATTATGACACGATGACAGATGTAAACAAAATAAATACAAAGTTTTAAAAAGGGCTAATGCATAATGATCAAAGTGCTCCACCCAAAATCATTATATTACAACAACGGCTACTTCTCATTCTATATTTAAAATATTATGACACAGTAACAACAGCACATTACCATTTTAATCGACGTCGTGTCGGTACACTTGATAACCCATAACGGAGGGATGCTTTATTACTCCAAATTGAGGTTTCATGGAAGCATGCGTAACTCTAGGGAGTGAGGGGGAGGAAATGCGACAAAGCGATTTTGATCTATGGAAAATAGATTATCTGACCTTTTTTTATTCTTTAGTATTTTTATTTTTATATATTCATATGTTTTTTTTATTATATAACTGTTAGTGTTCGTCGTTGTTTTCATATTGTTGTTGTTGTTTCTTTTTGTTTTGGGGTTGCCTTTAACATGTTCTTACATTTGATTAAATTACTATTTTAGACAAAAGCATTACCTATTTACACTCTATAGAAGGACACAGGATATATTTTAATAATACTAAATAATAATACTAGCACACTTTTAATAATTTTACATGGGGCAAGTACACACACACTACCATTTTTTTTATTTTTTTTTTAAACAATAGATATCAACAAACTTTATTTATTTAATTAGAATCTCAGTTCAATTTCTTGTTGCACTCAAAATAACATTAATCTAACGAATTTCTGTCACTTTATAATCGAGACCAATTTTTATATTTATACTATAAATATGAAGAAGAAAAAAACTTACTATTCTCGATCAATACATTTTTAATTCTATTTTCAAATCAATTATATATCTTTATTGGATTAAGTATTGATTTCGAAAACCTCTATGGTTAGATATTAAAAGTATAACTTGGGTTAGATGATACTACAGAACCTCTTAATAAAAGAAAATTGATTTTGTTTCTCATCTAGATAAAAAGTTCGTTAGTAAAAGTAGAATCAAAAAAGAAAGGATTTAAACACGAAAGCGTATTAATTAGAAAAGAGATAAAACCTAAAGGTAAAAACTTATATAATAATAACTCGAGCTCCCAAATCTATACGTTGTGTTTGTCCAAATCGCCTTTGTATTGATGCCCGTGTCAATAAACCGTGGACCAAGTGAAATAATGTTAATATAAAAATATTTTTAATAGTAATTCAGATTCTAAGTAATTGATATTTAAAGCTTTTTTCTTCGAGAAAGTTGCTTGTGTGTAGAGAGTTCCTAAGTCTCTCGCGTCGATTTTAATGGATAACCAGCATGCCAAATTCTAACATGTTGTCAAATCGCCTCTGTATGATGCACCGTAGCCAAAACGAGTTGTTTAAAAAAAATATAATAAGTAGGGTGTCCTCCACTCTCTTATGCAAGTGGATATAGCATAAAAATCATTTTCATGTTTCGTGTGATATTTTGCTGAAAAGGAGCGGGGAGCTCTAAAAACGGCTAAAATACAGATAATTTGTTTCAGATCCAGTTGTAGCATGGAAACGTGTTGTTCAAGGTGTCAGAGAAATGTGTGATGTATGTGAAAAAAAAAAAAAAAAAAAAATTGTTGTGTGAAAAAAATACTTTAAAATATACTATATTTATATATATATATATATTGATTATAATATGTGTTATATATATAATATATAATAGTATACTTGATGTACAGTTTAAGCTAAAGAAAATGTGGTTGATTTGAAAGCGTTCAGACCGCCTTTGCGGACTCCCGTATGGGCTCTGTGGCAGACACTAATAATAGTGAGTTTCCGAAGGAACCAAAAAACGATGTGAGTGTGCTTGTGCATGTATGTTAGTTTGTATGGTTCATAACATATATGTTGTGATATAATATAAATAATCAATAATCAATAATAATATAGTAATAAATATAATAATAAAAATAATTAATAATAATAATTAATCAATAATCAATCAATAATTATATAATATATATTAATCACATATCCTAACGTATAATTAATGAATCATCTAATCTAAATGAATAACAGCAGACTCACCTCGTTTAAAAGATTAACAAAACACTTTTTAGGTGTAATGCCCTCTAACCTAAGTAACGTATCGCTATAAACTACATACAATACTGCCATTACCTTCTCGAATTGTGTTAAAAGATTATAAAGAGTGACGATTTATGATGTCATTCCGTCGAATTTATTGGGCTAGACCGCGGATGATGGTCGGAAAACTAAATATAAGGTCGAAGAAGTACTACCTAAGTTTTCTCTGATTAGAGTTAACACTTAGTGCTGTAAACGATTCTTTACAACATTTAAGATTGCGTAATGATTTTTAATTTGCTTCTAAAATTTTTCAACTGATAGTCGAAATTATTTTTCTGAATTTTCGCTTCTTTAGGACCTATTCAAGCTGTGATATTAGCCAATATTGTTCCCTTTTATCGACTACGGGCACCAATGTTTATGCTGATCGGATCATATTCGAACTCGTGAAATCGTCATCTCCGATGTGGTTTATTTTAAAGAATTTTTTAAGCTTAAGAGACAATAATGAGAATCATATTGTTGATATAATAATAATTAATAATATGAATAAATATATTTATATACATATTAATATATATGAAAATAAGTCGAATTAACTCATAAAGTTCGCATTTGCGTTCCCGTATGGCGCACTATATTATATAGGGCGTTTCGAAGGGGAACGAAAAAACGACCTAAGATCGTCGCAAATAACAAATAAGTATTTTGCTGACACGTTCCTTTTAGGATGAATCTATCGCGTTCAAATCGATAATTATTGCTGAGTTGATACGTTGGGTGTTTTCGTTGGAGAGTCTCGAGTTGTATAGTAGATTGAGAAGTTGCTTATGCTTGAAACTTCTTATTAAAAGGTTTTTTCTCTGTTATTGTTTTTCATCTAAGCTTAAGTGGCAAAAATACATCCTAAAAAAATCTCAAAGAAAATTATTCATCTTAAATTTTCAAAAACCGTGGTTTTATTTTTTTTCGGAATTTTGCGCATGATTAGAACCTTGTCGACTTATACTTAGTTTGCCCAGCCGATTGTCAGTTGCGTCCTTACATATATGACGTCATATTTGGGGTTAGTTCTTTAAAAGGACAGTTTAAGAGACTTAAGAACATGGTAATTGAAAGACTATTTTTCAGTCCGCTTTCGCGATTGTCCCGTGTGATGGCTTCTGAGACACTTAGTTATATTATAGCTGACGGTTTCGAAAGGAACCTGAAAAACAACGACCCTACCCAATTCGTTAATTTGGTTAAAACCTACGTGCTTACATCTTAAGATATTTAGAACGAGAACCGACACTCCTATGTTGTTTTTTTATTAAAGAGAAAAAAAAAAGTAAATAAAATAAAGATCTGTTATAACTATCGCTTCAACCGATGTATAGTGACGTTGATTTCGGGATTCTGACATTAAGCGCGAAAGGTTCTAAGTGCAAAAAAATTAAAATAATCATAAAGAAAATTAAATTCTTACCAAAAAATTTCTTAAGTTCGAAATTGATTATTTCTGGAATTATTCATCTTCAGAAACTTCCTATTGTACGACTACTTTAGTGAAATTAGAAATTCTCTCGACATTTGGAATTTAGTATGGCTGTCAACTCATATATTGTAAACAACGTCACAATATTTCAAGAAAAAACAGAAGTACAAGCACAATCGACGCAGTTAAAGACAGTGTACCTTATTGTAAGCTTAATAGAAAATGGGGAATATTTTCAAAAAGCGGATTCAGGGGACGTTTTGCGATTTCGCGGTATTTGTGCAGTCAACTTATATGTATTATAGTCGACGTTTACCAATAGGGGGAACCGAAAAGTGCGAAGTGCCAACGTGCTGCGCGCGACACCGTTTGGGATATATAAAACTATCGTATTGCACCCACTGAAACAACAACGTGGTAATATAGTGATGCTAACAAGACATTGCTGATCGAGAACATTGATATAAGCGAAGTTGGTCTAAGTGCAAAAATCTAAAAATCTTAAAAAAATAATTCTTCAAAAAAATGTTTTGAGAGTCCGAAATGTTGCTATCTTTCGACATTTACATTAATAAAATGATAAAAAAAAGTTATAGTTTTATATTTGTTTTGTTTTTTAATTTAAAACTATATATATATATAAATTGCTCCGCGTCGTTACAGCGCTGAAACAACAAAACGCGGCACTGGTGGTTTAAAGACCCGTTCACCAGAGAATCACAGTTGCCTGTATGTATGTTTATCCTCGCTGTGAAAAGTTACGAAACATACGCAAACTCCATCCGCGAGATCATCTTGTATTGCGATTATCCCAATGAATCATCCTACCTCGCACATTGACCAGCATTATTAATTCACAATAAGTAGCAAAGTGGAAGAAAAAAAGAATTCCACCTTCCGCGAGGAATAGATTTCTTTCTGGTGAAATGTCTTTTCTTCAAAGATTTTGAAAGAAGCTGAAAAAATACAGCACCGAGAAGCAAGCATTACCGCATACCAGACAAAAGACATTTCTGGAGTTCTGGGGAACGTAAAGGATTGTATATATTGCATCTTCGTAGTAATTTTTTATTATGTTTTATTATAATTATTTTCAAAATTAAATAATAATATTATTTTATTATTACTTTACTATCATTATTATTATTTTAGGATACTTGGGAACAAATGAACTTTATCATGAATCAATCGACATTTAAAGGGGTAGCCAGAAAAGATCGAGAACGTTTATAAGGCAGCAGCAATAAGATCGGGCACAATAGGTATGACTCTGACGAATAACATCCAATCACCAGATTTTACCATAGGTGTTCTTATCCTCATTTCAAGTCCTTCCCGAATAGGAACAGTGATTGATGGAAGAAAGAATAAGTTTCAGCTACGCTCGCTTATACCGGCTCCGATGAGATTGACGTCAGCTGAGCGGTCTGACTCAAAATAGAGCGAATGTTGGAAGATACCGGCAGTGACGCAAGTAAAACTTTCATTTCTTCTTGACTCTGGTGAGCTAATAAGAATAAGATTATAATTCATTCTAACATCCTCTGATCCAATACTTATTTATCTGAATATTAAAATTTGTTATCTTTATATATGTAAATACATGGTTAATAAAATGGGGAATTATTATATCTCTATTTACGCTCACGACGATCACTCAAAACTTAAACATCACCAGAAGAAGATAGTAATAAATTTTTTTTTTGTTTGATGAATTATAAAAAGGAATTCCACCTTTAAGAATATTCGATATACTCCAGAAAACAAAACGACTCAATTTGAAATAATTAATATAATTGTGTAGTTGTATTTTAGGCTTTAGTCTCGTCCTGATCCCGGCAATTTCCAGGAGAGTGGAGTATGAGTAACCAACTCTCACCCTTTTTGGATCAGATAGGATCAATTACGAGTATGCCAAATTTAAATCAACAATACGAAAGAGAAATTAAAGAATAGTCAAAGTCTAGGATCTCCCTCCGATGGATGAGTAGCAGCTGGGATCAGTTCGTCTAGACTCACGAGTAAAAAACTGGTGGACCCATGCGCCGGGTGAATGAAATCGAACATTGTAGAATGAGGAAATAAGTATATTTTCATTTTTTATGGTGGTGTGTAAATTCTTCTTTGATTTTAGTATCTTTAGCTATTTTTGCCTGAATAGGTTATTATATTTTATTTAAAAACTCTGTCAGTCTTAAATCCTTACTGTATAATACTTATTGATCTCCTCTTTCGATACTTTAGTTCCACGGGTAGTTACTTAAGTCGAGCAGTTACGTTGAGTATTGGAAGAGCAAATAGCTTCAATCTATCGTATTAAAGATTTTTCCGTGCAGTATTTCTCTAGTAAGAGGAAAATTATTGTGATTGTGAAGAATGAACGATGAGATAATTTACCAAAGTATCAATTAAGAGAGTTTTTAAATGAATGCGTAATAACGTCTTTGATATCACATATTTACTTCGATTTAACCTTAATATAAGCTTTATTGCATGGCTCTTATATTTTTAAGGTTTATGATTTAATTAAACCAAAGATCTGTGAGTTGTTACATTTGAATGCATAAATTTTTTTTTTAATTCTTTTTTTTTTTACTAAACATAAAATACAGCACTAAATGCAAATAAATATATACTGTATTTTATATCGCGCATTAAAATTCTCTTTATGTCTAGCATGTGTAAGACAAAATGTATTAAGAATAAAGTTATATAAATTTAAAATGATTTTTATAGTTATCTCGACTTGTTTATGAAAAAGATATGTCAATATACTTATCAATAGATCATAGTATCAATTAGCATGAATTCATAGATCACGGATTCCTTCTCGGGGATACTGTAAGTATTCAAGCCATGAGCGTAATCAGGATTCGTTGCAGAGGTCATTTCGTATGGATGACGACTCTTGAATTCTACTGATTTACTGACTTATCTGCTTTTCCTTGTCTATTAAAATGCGACTTTTTTACTGATTTACTGATTTACTTCTTATTGGTGTCATGTAATCAGTAGACGAAATTTTTAAGAGTAATCACTATGAACTGTGACAAGTCAATAGCATCAATTCGCCATCACACTAAGCTCAAATAGAATCCACAGAAACGACTGTGAATACCAATGTGATGTCGACGCTAGGAGAGTAGAGCACCATGAGAGCTTGTAGCTGTTCTGTATCATGTGTGACTGATTTACTGTATTTTCACTAGTCTTTAGGAGTATGTAAAGAATTACACACAGAATTTTTTTTAAGTTACATAAACAATATGAAAAGATAAGCAATTCTTTAAGAAACAAAAAAAATTTTCGAGAAAAGGAAAACAAAATTTTAAAAATTTGAAAATTAAATTCGAGAAAAATAAATTAAAGAAAAAATTTTAAAAATTTAAAATAAAAAAAATATATCTAAAGTTAAATGTAAAAAAACTTATAAAAAAGATTAAGTTAGAAAAACAAAAAAAAAATAAAAATTAAAGTAAAAAAAAAAAAAAAAGACAATTAAAAAAACAAAAAAAAAAGAAAAAAAAATTACAAAAAAATATCAAAAAATTTAAAAAGAAGAAAAAATTTAAAATAACCTTAAAAAACATATAAATTTAAGAAAAATAAAATTTTAAATAAAAAATAAACAATTTAAAAAATTAGACATATAAAAATTGATTTAAGGTCAAAGATCAATATTTGGCAAAATAAAAACTGATAAAAAAAATTTATGAGAAAAAAATAAATTGAATAAAATTAAAAGAGAAGCTTAAATTAAAACGTTATTGATTACGCTTTTAAATATAATCTATAAAACTTTCTCTCCATAGAAATAAATTATTTCAGAAATAAAACAAAAAATAATTAAGAAGAATTAAGCACATCTAACAACTCCAAAATGTGTAAAATTAAAAAAAACTTATTAAATAACTTCGAGTCAGAAATAGTGTTATGTAATTATACATGAAACCATTATAACAAGCATCACATCACTTATATCACTCTCAGGAGTTTATAAAAAGAGTAAAATGAAGACTGTATTGAAAAACTTTGTGCTTGAGAGAAAAACTAAGAAATCCGGGTTATGTATTGGAATGATCAGATGCAATTAACACGACACTGTAATATAATAGTACGAAGCATGTTATGTGAGCAGTTATGTGCTATTGTTTATTATAAAACGTAATAATTAAAAAGCTTGCGGCATCATTTCGCGCCGTCAATGGCACGGCATCCGCACCGGTGCGGTAATGCGGGTTAACCTAAACTACCAACTCTCCATTTCTACGCTTCTTCCTTCTTCCTCATATCTCATCCTCCTTTTTCCTTCTTCCTTTCTTCCTCTGTTTTGAATTCCATGCATTTTTTTCAGTCGGGACACCCTCCTCATACTGTTATTAGCCACACCAGGACACCAGCGCTCATATCAAGAAAATAAACCTACAAATTTTACAGCATCTTCTCACACTCTCAACATAAATCAATAAGCTCTCTTATGAATTATAGACCATAAGATGTGAAATCGGGCACACTTAAGACGAATAAAAATTTAATAAGTAGAACTTTAAAAATCAGTAGACACACCAGCAATCCGAGCACTTAACTCACAGCCCACCGGTGTCATCTCACCACGAAATGGCCAACTTACCGAAAATCTACTGACAAAATCTATCCACATGTTATTGCCTAACTCTTTTCGACTTGCTCTGATCCTCCTTCCTCTTAGCATCCTTCCTAATCCTTTTACCATACGCGAATCTGCACTATTACTGCTTCTTCCACTTGTCTCTATGAGGATTCTCACGAATTCTTAACTTTTTTTCGAAAGAACGAGAACCCCCACTCCGAGAAAGAGGGGAATGCATATTGGCAATCGTGTGCCAATAATCCACGTGATCGGGGAATCCTTCACGACTCGGCTACCTCTACCCAAGCTTCCTAAATTTCATCTCTTTCTACGGATCAAATAATTTATTTTTAAGGGAGTCCTTGGTGCACCTATCTTCTATCTGCCAAACAACGTGGGGAGCCCTAGGCTGTTTTAATACTGTGCCGGCGACGGGTGGACAATATACTCGAATAAACACTATCATTTATAAATATATAATTATAACAACATTATTTATTTAATTATAGTTTATTTTTTTTTTATCGTTACTAATAAATAATTAATTAAGTTAATTAATTAGCAGTGGTTTTAATTAATATAATAAATTGATTGTTATTAATTTTAGTATTCCGTTCTTTATTCTTATATTCTCTTCAGGAAACCTGACTCCGTCTCTTTTTTCGTCACACGCACTTCGCTGTTGATCTGAATCTCATCACGTGATAAGTATTATCCATAGTACATTATAATCCCTTCCGTGGTCGAACACAATGTCAGATCTTTGATTTCCGGTGTTTAATTTTTCCGGCTTCGATCAAATGTAGTTACTCTGTTCCTCTTTTTACTTATTTTCTTAGATGATCGAAATAGAAAACTTTAAAATAAATTTTCTTCTCCGATATAATGATAAATTTTTAAGAAACGTATAAGCTTATGAGGCGATAGGAGAAAAATATATTATAAAAACATTCGATTTATGTTATCACAGGACAAATTCGCACTCGTAGCATCCATTCACAAAATTTAAAGTATATCACGAATATGACGAATTTTGATAACTCGTTAACTTAGAATAACCAAAAAGCGTCCCCCTTCTCGGGAAGCGCTCGCACACCCTATTGGATCGAACTTAATTTAAGCTCTTGAAAAACACAGGGTAAGTCTTACTCACATAATCACTTAAATATCTCCACTAGGTCTCACGACCACTTCTCAAAAATACCCATCATATAGGTTTGACGTATATCAAACGTCAAACTAATGAAATGATGAATCACTCTCACACTCAAGCTGCCGACGTTGAACGTTGGAAGATTCACGTGGCACAAACGCGTACTGGTGATTTTCAAGTCTGCTTCGACGTGCAGGCTCCAGATGGGAAAATCCCCAAAATCTCCGGAAGCTGGGGATCTTGATCTGATGATAATGGACACGGATAGTGCGATAGAAAATGAGGCGAAATAGCGTCAAAAAAAGGTCAAGTCGGTCAAGAATAGGTCAAATATGTACTTTAGTCATGTGTATTGCTCTCGGTAGTTTCCCCGCACCTTACTACTCGCGACAAGACACCGATGCGAAACGAAAGGCGAAGAGTCACGGAGCGGGGCGGTGGCTTTGTGGCAGAAAGCCGGTGCTGTCGGTTTAGCGAAATCCCGGCGACAAAAAAGCGCGGGCGCGCTAAACCCGAGTGTGCTTGTGTGTCGAGAACCAATAGCGAAGTTTGTTTTACCAATGTAGGCAATTGACAAATAAAAACAAGACAAAACACCACTCTAAAAGAGGGGAAGAAGTTATATAAGATTTGTTGTCTGAGGAATCTAAAGCAAAAGCTGAGGTATGATAGGACAAAAAGGTAAAGCGAATGGAGGGATGAGTAGATGAGTTAGATAGTAAATGTGTTAATGCAAACTGTGTATATAAAATTGTAAGATTATAACAACTTCTTGTAAACGTTGAGACTAGCGTCATCACGTAAAACATCGTGGTGCTCACCTACCCACCGTAACGCAACATAAAGTGCTTATATATGCTTACATACCTGATGATAAAACGGGCGTAAAAAAATAAAGATTAAGAAAAAGAAAATTTGGATCCGAGTCTATGAGTAAAAAGTTCGAAAAAATGAGAGATTGAGATAATAATTTTTTTTATATTTGAAGTTTAAAAATTTTGGGGAAAAAAATAATTTTCAGGTTGAAATTAGAATTACATTAAGAGAAATTAGTATAATTCGGATTAGAATAAGATATATAATAAAAATAAAAAGTCGACACACACACACAAAATAACTTATATTTATAAATAAATAAAAAATAAATATATACTTATTAAATATATAACTAGAGTTAAAACGTTAATGATTTGTAATATTGATCATCAAAAGTGAAAAACTAAATAAAAAATATAAAAAAAAAATAATGAAAAAAATAAACGAAACCAAAAAGAATATAATAATAAAAAAAATAATAAAAAACCATAAGATACAAAGAAGTAGAGAAATAAAAAAAAAATAAAAAAAAAAAAAGATATAAGAAAAAAAA
>JABUQX010090470.1:2500-10000 GCA_015478945.1 Trachelipus rathkii | reverse complement strand
ACAGTATTTTTTATAACACAGAATATCTTTCATCAAAATAAGTATATGAGGATGTGTCTTTAAACACACATGTATTTAATTTTGTTTGGGCAAAGAAGGGATATGAGGTCAGGTCAATGTTGTGGCTACCCAAATGTTCCCTACTCAATGAAAGAGTTCTTAAAAGTATATAAAGATGTTGACTCTATCCTCACGGTTATTTACTCTTTGAGCTTCATCCTAAGAACACGCATAGAGTGTTATGCGTACAAATATCTTGCCTAACGAGATTGAGACAGTATACATACCTGAATAATGAGTACTCTAGTAGCAGATTAATTAACCTCTTATGAGAAAATTAAAAAACTGAAAACCTTGCTGAAAAACGGTAAACTATCTGCGAAAGGATGAAAATTTATACAAGTGTTATAGCAGAGTATGGCCTAATCGTATAAAAGGGGAAATGTTCCTTTAAAAGACCTCAGAAGTAAAGCTACGTCGTCATGAGAAAAACTCATTAAAAAAACTTGCCAGTAACGTTTAAGAAAAACTTAAAATAAAAGAAGCTATTACAGAAAGGTGGTGGTGTGTTCCTCCTTTACTCTTTTCCGTTATAGCACCTTTGATAACAAGTGGCTTGCCTCAATAGATGAAGAAGGGTAGTGGTTTTACACTACAGCCGATTATGAGAATGATGAAATAATAATATAGGAACCCTACCTCTCAACAGCATAAAAAAACAACAACAAAACAACAACAGCAAAACGCAACAACAACAACACAACAACAAACAACAACAACAAAAACCACCACCAGCAACACAACAACAACAACAACATTCGAACAGGCCTCAATCAAACCCTCAAACTGCAACAGATCGGTTATAACCCTTATCAACCATTGATTCAACAGCAGCCTTTGAGTTTATTTGATCCGCAAGTGAACAGATAATAATACGAGAAGGAACTGCATCCTATGTTAAACTCTGATGTTAAAACATTCATGAAAAAAAGGAATCCGTATATCAAAATGGCGTATACAAAAATTAGTAGAATCTTAAAGTTTACTAAATTCACCTAGTTAGGGAAGAATTCAGCTCAGCACCAGATACTAAGATGAGGTGGAAAGAGAAGATAATTTTAAACATATATCAAGGAAAGCTTACCAATGAGGAATAAGAAAACGGGTTTACTCTATAATATTTTAAAAGATCAGCTTACCTGGAACGAGCTCGGTTCAAATCATTTGACGGAGAAGAAAACAATAGCAGATCGAATGTTGTTGACTTGATATCTGATATCTATCGACGTGATTGGAAGAATGCTCCTGTGACAGGATGAAACGGAATCAAACAAGAACTCAGACTATTAATTTTCCCGAGAACTTTATTCCGAATAAAAAAGATTGCCTGATCTGCGATAATATATCCAAGTCTCCTAGACCAGATGTGAGTCCCTCTGGTACTGTCTTTTGCATCGCGACAGATTAAAGATGAAAGTAGAGAGTACGATTGCGTTCAAGTGCATGAAAAATAAGAAAAAACCGTAGTTTCGCGCAAAAGCATTAGCTTCTTTAATTAATTTTATTGACATTTTATATGATGTATTGTTTGTAATTTAAAATAATGTATATCATAACCTATGTTATCTTTCTGTATTCTACATGTGTTATATTCTTTTAGATTTGTAATTTAAAATAGCTAATATTATTTTGTAATTTAAAAATTAAAATTTCATATAGGACATTCGATTTTTATATCCCTATCAGTATAAAATGAATATGATTTTTTATTGATAATGTCAATTTTGAGTCATAGGAGGCTTAAGAACGGCGGTCGAGAATTATTACTTTTGATGTGAAACAGCCTTACAGTTATGGAGGCTTTTCAAGGTTCCGCTTCAAGGTTTCCTCATATAAATAAAAAAGAATTGAAGAATTATCTACAAGTGAGAATGCTTTTACCCTTACATTAAAACCGTTATACGAAAAAATTTTTTTCTTTATTTAAAAACACGAAAAACCGTAGCCCCCCACTTAGATAATGTGTGCAACTTGATTTGCTAAAATGAAAAATATAAAGTTCTAACAATGAAAGCAAGGCTATCAATACTTCTTTTTGTAATAAAATGCTATACTTCCAGATAAACTTATGGCCAATAAAGCGCCACATCTACAAGCGCAATATAGACAAAAAAACTCTCACCAAAGACTAGTACGACCTGCATGCAGTCAAGCAGAAATCTACTTAAATGCAAGCATCAAGACAGACCTATCCTCACAATGATGTGGAACTAGTAAAGGTACAGAATTTTTAGTAAAGAGTTTCAAGAATAGTTACAGAAGTATGATATAGGCGTATCCACATACTCAACACATGTTTCAGATTAATAAAGCTGCAATTGTGGAAAGAGTACAAGAACTATAAATGAAGAATGCATTAAGATATTTTCACGAAGATGATACATTTAAATATATAGATTATAGCTGCAAGGATTGGCTTATTCTGATAGAACAGGTCTTATTCATAGAACACTTAAGAATTACCCCCATAGAGATAGGTAAAGACAAAAGCCCTCAGTCCTAGTCGTCCTGTACGAAAACACGAAAAGAATAACACCTGGTATTACAAGATATAGAGGCAATTAACTACACAGCAGAAGATTGTCTCAGACCCCGTTGATCGAAAAAAAATATTCACAAAACAAGCGTAACGAAACAGGATGTACACAACCAACCAACAACGCAAAACCACAAGCACACCCACAATACGAGAGAAAGAGAACCTTTCTAAACGTAACGATTCACCCATCACCGAAGAGGCAATATACCAAACAGAGACCACAAGCTTAAACACCACCACTAATACAAATCTAAGCCAGGAAACAAGCACCTATGGCTCAACAAACATAAAGCGGAGGAGCTTCAATAACAACAACAAAAATACAAGACAAAAAAATACTGAGTTACTCCTACAGAAGTCAAAAACCAACGAAGTCAATAACCAAATGAAACAACTCCATTAGGAATCGTTAAGGGAAAAGGAAAAAAATACACAACAGATCATCTTGTCAAATGCGGATAGGCCCGTTACCACAGCGCACCTGAAGATCTATTAAACTACTACTTATAAAATGCTAGCTAAAATTAACGACAACATCGCATCAGCATCAACCTTTACGAATGACACACCATGAGCAGACAGCTAGACAAGAAAACTTCCAATTCACTAACTCTAAACCTCATAGCAATCATCGCGCAATACTCTATGACCACTATATCCGGAAAATAACAATATCAGACAAAATAACAAACTCAGTTACTTGAACCAAATCAAACTTCAAAAAATTAGATCCGAACAAGTATAATGAGGAAGCTGGTATCTACAACGCTGCTGAATACTGAACAGACACCATCTGAATGCCAGCACACCTATATCAGAGTCCCCCTCGCATTATAATATAGAAGCGCTCGAATATGTTAAAAATCTTGTATTAAAAATTAAGCAATATGGACATAATATACGTACATGTGAAAAAATATTTCTATGAAAAATATTTAATAAGTCGGGGTCATTACAAGTCGGTTACTCGAATGTGTTCCATGCCTTAAACAAAAAATTGAAAACAAGTCAGTGTATAGTAAAATTTAGATGTTTCTTGATTAATAAATCCGTGAACGAAGATAACGCCGGTTAATCACCTTAAAATCTCCAAACTTCTTGTGAACTGAAAGATAAGAAGTTTATTTAGTTTTTCCATTTTTGCCGCCCTGGTTTCGCAAATGTCAAATTACTCACATGCACAGCTCACAATATTCAGAAGACAATAAACGAATCCATCAACAAACACATCTCTCACAAAGAGACCCTATCTTAACAACACACAACCCTTAAAACAACACGAGGAACACAGAATAAAACCTTCATCCAAACAACCCCCACCAAAATGACACTGAGAGTTCTTACATTGTCCCAAATCGCAGCCTTCTAAGATGTATTCAAAGGATCACTGGTATCCCGCACCTATGTTTAATACAGATATTACTAGACCAACCAGTAACTGTCAGGGAATACCTATAAAGCCATCTTTGTTAGCACGAGACTTCATTTTCACTAAAGGTCGTAAAGTTATAAGCTTTCCCAATGTTCACACTTATACACGACTAGAAGTCAAGACACCAACTGACCAGTTCCGATTCGGTATTTACTATTTAAAGAGGACGTGAACAAGGTTACTCCACTACCCATTCACAATGGGACAGGCATTGTGTAAAGTGCACATAAGAAAGAAGCTCCGGGTAAATAATAATATAATGGAAGAGAAAGAGCTGGCCGATGCGGGAATGCCTGAGGATCAAGGATCGTGGCGATTTTTTCTGCTTCGCTGGCACCGCCCTCGCGTTTCACGGCATTTGCGCCAGCGGGACAAGTTGTGCGCTAGAAAAGCAGCCAGAACGGGAATAAACACAATCCAGGATATTATGGGGGGTGTCGACCCTCGTAGTGCTGTAAAACGTCGACTAGCCGATGTTTCAGATGAAATGTTAGACGATGTCAAACGAAAAATACGGCGTAAGATGACTGGTCAAGGTGTAGGTGGTCGTAAAAAACCTGTAAAGAGGAATAATAAAGGACCACTAAAGAAAAAGTGTATTGATGTGTTTGCTCTCTAATAACAGTGATAAGTGGTAACTTTTTTTTTACATAAATAATAATAACCTGCATCTATTTCGTATATAAGAAATGTTTAAACATATCTCTCCTCATTATACGTCAAGCGATTGTAGTAGCAAGATGCATTTCCTCCATCCCTCTAGCCCCGACTGTTGTAAGAGCGAATTGGATCTCTTTTCTGTGAATCCTACACAGATCAGTGTGAGTGAATCCAATTTTATTAGTATTAATCCCGTTCACGCAATCACAAATACCGATTGTAACCTCTCGGAATTCACATCCCGGGCCACTTTCTGAACAAATATCTTGATCCTGTCAATGTGATTTTATATCTGAAGACAAGTTAGTAAACGAAGATGGGTTCAGAATCTCACAAGGAACCGACCACTTAGTATTCCACCGAGACAAATTTCCTGTATAGCATGTTTCAATCAACTTGAGGTGTTTTTAAATGAAACATCTCTAGGAGCATCAGCTGCAAGTTACCCTTACCGAAGTTATATCGAAACTTTACTAAATTATTCAGATGATGCTAAACAGTCCCATTTGCAATCATGCGGATATTACAATTTAAAAGATGTAGAGAAACATAGGGACAAGGCCGCTAAATCTAAAAATAACACTTACGAATATTATGGACGTGTAAACGGTGATATATTCTCTCAGGAAAGACTTATTCTACCATCTGTGGACACCCGCATCAGGTTAACTAGATCTACTCCTCAATTTGCGCTTAATGTTCAAAGCAACGCTACAGCCACAACTACCGCTCCAAAACCTATTTTCAAATTACTGGATGCTTATCTTTATGTACGTAAAGTGAAATTATCTCCCTTTAAACATATGGAAATCGAGAAATCTCTTTTGACTGATACAGCAAAATATCCAATCAAGAGAATTGAGACTAAAATTTTTAACTTTACCCAAGGATTATCGAGTATTAATATACCTAACATCGTCAATGGTAGCTTACCTCAGAAGGTAATAATAGGAATTGTAGAACACGATGCCTATTCTGGAAACTAGGGAAGCTGCCTTTATATTTACCCACTTCGGTATCTTAGAGTAGTCAGTTTGCGTCGGAATGGTCAACCATACGTCGTGATTATGAAGATTGATATACGAAGGCTCACATTCTCAATGTTCGCGTCCTTTTTACGATTTATTGCCAATACGTATTTCTTTGCAGCGAGTTAACGTACAGGTGTTGATCTCAGACTCTATGCTGAAAACAAGTAATTTATATCGCCTACGAATCTCCAAGCTGATCTTTCGCTTGTATGCTTATCATCTCAACATCCTAAGAAAAAGGCCACCATTAGGTTTAAGCTCAAAATTGGACAAAGTGAGCATGCCTCATCTGCAGATTCTGGTTATGTTATTTGGACAGTTCCTCAAATCATCGGAGATTGACAGAGCTTACGAAATATAGATATTTGAATTATTAAAGATGAATGAGAAGAAATAGTAAATGCCTTGTATAAACGAAAGAAGATTTTACTGGTATTCGCCATTAATGAACTCGGTCTGTGAAATTGATACCGACTCGTTTATTATCTTCAACACTTCTTCATCGGGATGTTTCGAGCTATGGTCAGCATGGAAGCCCGTGTATAACGAATAAAAAATAATGTGTTATATTTCCTGACTCCTGCATTAGATTTGATGTTCAGTAATGCATTACTGTAACATCTTTTTTTAAAATATAATAATGCTTCAATATGTTAAACCTTATTTTTCCGTACAACCTATCAGTTACTAATTTATGTGCGATGTCATACTGTACTTTATTGCATTATATGTTTTTTTTAAATAATGTTTCTTTTAAAACTTGTAAATATATTTGATGCTAGAAAAATTTATATGAAAACGATTATGTAGTTTGCACTTATGTTAATAAGATGCTTTAAAATAAAAACGTGGTTATCTTTTCCCGGTTTTCATCTAAAGAACTGAAAACAGTATACTAAAGAATAAAAGTATTTACATTCAATAGATCATTAGGATTAATGGACAATAATTCATGAATCAATACATAATTGAAGAGTGGTGGAGTGGGTAGTTTGATCAGTGATTTACTGATTTACTGATTTACGATTACGATTTACCTTGATTTATGCTTTAGGTATGTAAAAACAAGACAGTTTTAGATAAAAATATCACTTGAATCAATAGATCAATAGCATCAATAGATCAATGATCAAATAGATTATGGTTTGGACAGGAAGTGTTTGGATGTTTGATTGACTAACTTTACCTGATTAGGGTATGTGAAAACATACAATTTTACTAAAAAATTAACTTGGAACAATAGATCAATAGGATCAATAGATCAATGATCAATAGATTATGGTTGGACAGAAGTGTAGGTTGGGTGGTTTTCGATTTACTGATTTACTGATTAGGGTATGTAAAAAACGTAAATTTTTAGTAAAAATCATGATTTGAATCAATAGATCAATAGAGTTCACGAAAGGGTTGGGAGGCAGATTATTACTTGATTACTTAATTTACTGCTCTTAGGGTATGTAAAAAAACGTAAATTTGTAAGTTTTAAACTTAAAAAGAATAAAAATGTTTACTTTTTTTCGTTTCGAGGATCATCATAAGAAAAAGATGCATACCAATTTCGTTCGGTTCTATGTGAACTATTTCAGGCTTTGGGGCTGGAACCCTTTGGTGTTGTATAAGGCTATTTAAACTCCATATATATGTGGTACCTTATATGAAGGTGTATACCAATATCGTCGTTCTATGTTCAATATTTAGGTTTGGGACTGAGACCCCCTTTGGAGGTGTGCTACGGCTATTTAACCCCATATATGATGTGGGTACCTTATATGAATGGT